>CANNZV010001035.1:0-188268 GCA_947561585.1 Caprella mutica
GATTAAATAATATAGGTAAATAAGGATTTAAAAACAGGGGGCTCGTGACTGTGGGGGCTCATGACCGGGGGGGCTTATGACCTAGGGGGGCTCATGACCTAGGGGGGCTCATGACCTAGGGGGGCTCATGACCTAGGGGGGCTCATGACCGGGGGAGGCTCATGACCGGGGGAGGCTCATGACCGGGGGGGGGGGGGCTTATGACCTACACCCGGTTGGATCAAGAGTAATTATTAATAAATTTATTATATAAATTTATTATATAAATTTATAAATAAATTTATAAAGTTAGATAATAAATATACACACAGACAAAGATAAATACATGTTAATATTTATTGTTTAATGTAGGTACGATAAGACTAATGAAAACTACCCCTCTACCACTAATTATTTGATTGTTCTGAATTTAATCAATCAAATTAAAAAAATTTATTACCTAATATTAAAATATGAGGTATAATAATTAATGAGTTGAAATTAAGTTTAAATATTGAAATTTTTTATTTTACGTTGAGTTAATTAGCGAAATATCAGTTAAATTATATTAAATATATGAAAACTAGCAGTACCCGGGTGAATTACACGAAACTTTATTTTTATTTTCTCGATTTGCACCAACTTTATGAGACGCTGTTGATAGACAGATAGAGCGTCTGTTTTAACCTATTTTGTGACGGACAGAAGATCGACAGTAGCTACCTAATTTCACAGAAAATAAGTTAATTAACACACACGATATCGTATTAATATAGGCATAGCAGAAAACGAGTTAAAATGTTAAATTATAGATTGCATATTAATATTACACTCTTTGGTTCTTTAGAAACTAACAAATAACGGCATAACTTTTCAGGTAAGTTACGAATTAGCTGTCGTCAGTTTCACATCTTCGTTCATATAAGAAAAAACGATATAATTATTACCAATAAAAATTAAATTTGAAAGAAAAATATTATTTTTTCGTTTTTCTCATATAACCGAAGGAAGATGTGACCTATAATTCGTAACTTACCCTAAGACCTAAATAAACAAATCTTCGTAGCTACTGTATATAGCAACTGTTTATTTGTATTTTAACTATAGAATTAAAGGTTAGGCTATCTATATGGTAAAAATATAGTACTTCACTGTGTAGTCCTCTATTATCGAGTAGCATTAAAATCTTGGCAGTGTCCCAAATCAGACTGAAGTCTCTAGGTGCATACCTAGTCTGATAGCTACTGGGTAAACATAGCTACCTAGGGTGTGAACTATAGGGCAGCCGCACGCTTAAAACTAGCGTTTTTTTATCACTGATACAAAAATTTAATGTTAACTTTCCTTCTGCGATAAAAATGCAAGTGTGAACACATTTTAAGAAGAGCTTCTTTTACTTCGGTGTTAAAAAAATGCAAGTGTGAAGCGGGCTTATTAGGGTAAGTTCTACATTTTCGGACAGTTTCACGTTATAGGTATCATGGATACCAATTAGAATTAAATAATATATTTTATACTCTTTCTTACACGATCGAAAAGGTGGAACCGTTCGTTAATTCGTAATTTACCCTATAAGTGACGTAATCAGTGCTATACCTCATAATTCGTAATTAAATTGAAAAAATACACAAATTGATTTATTGTTAGTAAAATCACTAAATGTAGATGATGATATATTTATCCATTCCTAAGCTACATCAATAATCAACCAATTACCAGATGTTTATTTCTCATTACTAGCTAATTACCGGATGGAATAGTCCCTAATTAGCATTATTATAAACTACGATGGATAATGACTATCTAAATTCATTTATTAAGTAGATACCAGTTTCTTCTGCAATATGAATCTATTTTGATAATTTAAGCCAACTTATAGTTTTTATTCGTTTTTATTTATTCCATTTGAATTTTTCAACAGGTACCTAGTTAGAAGGGTTGTGACAATATGTGTTTAAAATCATAGATCCTGAAAATATTATAGACGGAGAGAATTAAACGGTATTTAATCGTTCTATACCAGTTGGTATATAGTATTCGATACCATTTCGTTTCGTCTATGATATTCTTGGGATCTATGATTTTAAGAGCATATTGTCACAACCCTGCTAATTAGTAACGAAAAATAAGCATCTAGTAAATGGGTCTTTGCCCTATGTGAGCGGGGCAATTGACTCGTACCTCTGTTTATAAAGTCATTAGAACTAATACAGGTCACATTGACTTAGTTTGAGATGGACACTGTATCACCTTCTGTGTACCATTAGTATCATTTTGACGTCACAGTCGCTAGTAGAAGTAGGTATGGACACTGTATCACCTTCTGTGTACCATTGGTGTCATTTTGACGTCACAGTCGCTAGTAGAAGTAGGTATGGACACTGTATCACCTTCTGTGTACCATTGGTGTCATTTTGACGTCACAGTCGCTAGTAGAAGTAGGTATGGACACTGTATCACCTTCTGTGTACCATTAGTATCATTTTGACGTCACAGTCGCTAGTAGAAGTAGGTATGGACACTGTATCACCTTCTGTGTACCATTGGTGTCATTTTGACGTCACAGTCGCTAGTAGAAGTAGGTATGGACACTGTATCACCTTCTGTGTACCATTGGTGTCATTTTGACGTCAGTGTCGCTATTAAAAGTAGATATGGACACTGTATCACCTTCTGTGTACCATTGGTGTCATTTTGACTTCAGTTTCGCTATTAAAAGTAGATATGGACACTGTATCACTTTCTGTGTACCATTGGTGTCATTTTGACGTAAGAGTAGCTAATAAAAGTAGGTATGGACACTGTATCACCTTCTGTGTACCATTGGTGTCATTTTGACGTCAGTGTCGCTATTAAAAGTAGATATGGACACTGTATCACCTTCTGTGTACCATTGGTGTCATTTTGACGTCAGTGTCGCTATTAAAAGTAGATATGGACACTGTATCACCTTCTGTGTACCATTGGTGTCATTTTGACGTCAGTGTCGCTATTAAAAGTAGATATGGACACTGTATCACCTTCTTTGTACCAGTGTCATTTTGACGTTAAAGTCACTAGTAGAAGTAGATATGGACACTGTATCACTTTCTGTGTACCATTGGTGTCATTTTGACGTCAGTGTCGCTATTAAAAGTAGATATGGACACTGTATCACCTTCTGTGTACCATTGGTGTCATTTTGACGTCAGTGTCGCTATTAAAAGTAGATATGGACACTGTATCACCTTCTTTGTACCATTGGTGTCATTTTGACGTTAGAGTCGCTAGTAGAAGTAGATATGGACACTGTATCACCTTCTGTGTACCATTGGTGTCATTTTGACGTCAGTGTCGCTATTAAAAGTAGATATGGACACTGTATCACCTTCTGTGTACCATTGGTGTCATTTTGACGTTAAAGTCGCTAGTAGAAGTAGTTATGGACACTGTATCACCTTCTGTGTACCATTGGTGTCATTTTGACGTCAGAGTCGCTAATAGAAGTAGGTATGGACACTGTATCACTTTCTGTGTACCATTGGTATCATTTTGATTCTAGAAAATTTCAGTCTCAGAAAATTCGGTCATGGAAAATTATAATGATGTTTTTAAAGAACAATAATAGAAAAAGTTGAAATTATGAGTAGAAACTAAAATGTGTAGTTTATTTATTAAAATCTGATAACATCATTAACTGTTGTAAAATGATACGTAACATTAGTAATTTTGACATGTTTTGACATTTATTTTACATGAGACTCGAGCGGAAAATTCTGTCTCGGAATTTTCGGTCTTGGTATACTCTGTCTCGGGTATAAATAAAACTTATGAATTAGATGTATCTAGGGGCGGTATCAAACAATCATAATTAAACACCAGGTTATTAAATAATCATGAAGTGTGCAGTACAACAAACTACATAACTGTTATTTATGTTGAGAGGCCATTTATAATTCAGAGTCCGAAATTTCCGACCACCGTCATTTTAACGTTAGAGTCGCTAGTAGAAGTAGGTATGATTAAATCATCTAATTAAATGATTAACTTTTCATTCATGCCGGCAATGTAATGATAAGGATTGTGTTTCTATAGTTGATAAAAATTATATATTGAATGTATTTAATTGCATACTGATAATTTAATTGGTCTGAGTGAAATAGGTCTCTGGTAATCTTTTTATTATGAACCATAAAGATAAGGCTTTGCCTGAGCTATTTCAAATTCACTGAGGAAAGGATTGTGAGAAAAGTTTTCACAGTGTCATTTAGATTAACGATATTGAAGATCATTAATTATAATTAATGCAGTAGTCATTGAGTTAAAACATCCTCATTTAGCACTTAAAGTAAACTCGCAAATGCTTTTTCAAATACATCTCTACTAGCCTATATGGTTTTTAAAGGCGGTTGCCTGTACCGTGTTCAATTTATGTGTTATTGATATAGTCACGTGATCTCATTCAATGAATTTTACCCATTGTTTTTATTTCAGATTTTAATAAATCTTTCAATTTAACTAATTCACAATGAGTTATCCACCTCTACCACCCCAAACCAACCAGCCAGGTAAGTGTATACTCTTAGTATAACCAACAAGGTTAGTGTATACTCTTAGTATAACCAGCCAGGTAAGTGTATACTCTTGTATAACCAGCCAGGTAAGTGTATACTCTTAGTATAACCAGCCAGGTAAGTGTATACTCTTAGTATAACCAGCCAGGTAAGTGTATACTCTTAGTATAACCAGCCTGGTAAGTGTATACTCTTAGTATAACCAGCCAGGTAAGTGTATACTCTTAGTATAACCAGCAAGGTTAGTGTATACTCTTAGTATAACCAGCCAGGTAAGTGTATACTCTTAGTATAACCAGCAAGGTTAGTGTACTTGTTATACAATGTACTCAATAAATAATTTTATATCTATTGGTAACACGAAGAATTTTACCGCTACTTGCAGTTTTAGAGGATAGCGCTAGGGTTATGCTCTTCAACTACGAGGTCTTAGATTTTGTGTTAGGTAGGCTCGTAGGCTTCATTTACTATCACCTCTTCATTTTCCTCTTCCATCCGTGAGTGCAGCCACCGGTGCTTGTGTCCCGTTTCGTCACATTCCTTGGTAAGTGACTGCATTCACGGAGTAGCTTTTCTGCATCCTAGAGCATTATCACCAACGGTGGTAAGTTACTTTGTTCATGGCGCCACTTTCTTTTCTGACTGTTTCTTCCAGTCCCTTGTATTTTATTTCCTTTTGACGTAAGCGTTATGTGATTGTCTTTTATTTCCGAAAGCCTCTACTGATATAGTTAATACGGAAGTGTGTTATTCAATATTGTTTTTGTTATGTGGGCGTATTATGTATAGACGGTATATACTAACATGGTTACCATGGGAACGTTCTCATATTTATAAAATATTCACCATGGCGTTGGTATTTAAGTTTGCGTATGGTTTACTGTTACTCGTATATTTACACTAGCAAAATTGTTATATATGATATCTAAAGGAATACTTTAATATATATATTATTTTTGTTTTTTATGTTTTATTACGAGCTAGGGTAAGTTGGCTAAGTTTCGAATTATGAAACAGTTCCACATTTTCGGGCAGGGGAAAGAGAAAAAAATGTATAATGATTATAATTCATTTTTTATGGTATCTATGATACCTGCAGGTGACATCGGTATCATTAAAATAAATTATCTCATGTCCGAAAATATGGAACTGTTTGATAATGCGGAACTTACCCTATCTGTGTAGAGTGCTTTCTTTATCAAGCTACTTTAAATTATTTCAATAATTTTCTGTAAATAACATTCACTTATTGTTTATATTGGTTATAGTTATTTCGATAATTCTTTAATATATTGAATGTGAAAACAAAGCCTTTGTTAGTTAGGTACTAAATATTGAGTTCAAAATAGAAATCGATATTTCTGTTATTATTCAAATCATTGATACCAAATGTTAAACAAGAACTCCTCTATAATGAAATCCTGTATAGTGAAACTGTGAATGTAGTGTCCTTAGTAAGGAAGTGGTCTTTAGTGAACAAATTTTCTTTAGTCTGCCTTTAATGTTCATCAGTTTTACAAAACTGATGAACATTAAAGGCAGACTAAAAAATTTTTTTCACTATAGAGGCTACTTCTTTACTCAGGACACTACTTTCACTATAGAGGATTTTATTATAGAGGAGTGCTACTGTTACCCGATGATGTTGTTGTTAAATGCGGTCAATGTTAGCATAGAGATTGCAATGCAGTATATCTGATATCTTTGATATGATCTACAGTGTGTAGATTGTATGTACATTGATGGTTTAATGATTTCCATTGTTATAATATGTTTGATGTGCAACTAAAGAGAACTCTACTTCATCTTCTATGGCCCCACCATAATTTTTCCTCTCAATTAATTGTTTGATACGCAAATTATCGTTGTTTGAAAACTGGTTTTAGCTGATTAGCAGGAAAAAAGTATATTGAAAAATGACTTCACTATTTTTTTTAATATTTTCATCAAGAAATTTTAAATGTCCTTTTATATCCTGTACTCTTTGTCGTCCTTGTGATGGTATTTAGTGACTGAGTATGAAAACCTGTTGCTGCCTGAACCACAGACAACTAAACAGACAGACTAACATCAGTCACTTCAGGGCATTTTTATGGGTGTAGATATACTACAATCATTCCATTTATGGCTGCACTCATTCCATTTATGGTGCAGTTGATGAATGTGCACATTGATAGGTTTTAAAGTCTAGAGGAATGCGTCCGACCCTTGGTAACAATTCGTTGGTCCGACGTCCCATTAATCCGACACCAACAAACTAGCGGATACAAAAAACTACATTAATTATTGAAATCAAGTGAGGGATCGCATTATATTAATTAATATTAGAAATAAAGTAAAATACGGATATAACATTAAAAAAATGAAAGAAAGCTAAAAGTATTTTATTATTTAGATTAGTTATTAGTCAAGTATTTATCTATTTGATTACATTTTTATTTTAATTAAAAAAATTAACGAGGAATAAACATATATACACTAAGATGTAATTGTCCGTCGGTCTAATGAGACGTCCCCACAACCTTGGATACTTATTCAATTAGGCTAAGTATCAAGTTATCGAACAGTTTCACATTTTCGATCAAATACAAAACTATATAATAATTAAAATATCGCGTTAAATTTTAAATATTATTTTTCATATAGAATCTAAAATGTATAACAGTTCAATAACTAGTAACTTACCCTAACTGAAGGAGTTATCACTAGGGTAAATTACGAATTATCGGTCTGTTTCACATCTTCGGTCATATAAATAAAAACGATATTATAAATTATAATTGTTATTGAATTTTTATTACAAATTACCAATAAAAATAAAAATTAAATAACAATTATAATATCGTTTTTTATTTATATGACCGAAGATGTGAAAGAGACCGATAATTCGTATTTTACCCTAGGTGTGTATTCTATCGTGTCCTTGAAATTGGAGCAGATAATTCATCGTTATTTGATGGTAGAGAAGAGTCCTAAAATAGAAATAGGATACGCTTATCTTAGACATAACTGTATGTCTACAGTGTGAAGTAATCTAGAAATATTAGATATGTACAAGTATCTTAAAAAGGGGCTTTAAGATTTTCAAAGTAATATGTCCCCTTTCTAATGGTATAATTTGCATATTTCCTATTTTCCTTAAATGACCTGATAAACACATGTGTACTCTTTCATTTATTATAACATGTGTGTACGAACACAAGTTCTTTAGTGTTATAAGTGCAATATAATTTTATCGTTTTTCTTTTTCACGTTCATAATAATTCAGATCATAGAGGGGTAATCTAGATCTACATGATTTATTATATTTACTGTATTTTATTTACTGTCCATTTTTTTTAGTTTAAAATGAATTTTCATTCTAATCGTTATAAACATAGTAATCTTATTGGCTATCCAAGTAATATACTAATATTTCATACAGAGCTTTATATTCTGTTTAATTAAGTAGCTATGCTGGAAAAGATTTTCCTGATGCCTTAAAATCTTGTGAAAAATAGTCAATACTCTTTACAAAGTCTTCCTCACGGGTTTCATATCTGCTAAATCGTCATTGTATACTAGTTCTAATAATAGGGTTTGGTATAGTGCAACCTTGAGTTATATATATAGTGCTCTGTGTCCTTCATATACGGTAACTATAAACCTCCTTCATCCTTCTTATATGGGGATCCTTTGAATGCTTTGTACTCTATTGCCTGCTATAAGAACTTGTTATAATATAGGAGTATATTCAGTTAATACTATCAAAATCTAAGAGGTACCAGTTATATTCAGCACTCTTCAAAATACACTTGATTTTCTTCTTCATGGTAAAGCTTTTCTATGTTTCTTGTATTTAATCTCATTACGTACACGTTGCTCCTTCTCATGACCGTACATGGAATAGCGTCTATGTCGCCCTGTATCCGGTGCCTATATTAATGATACACATTATATCAACTCTGGGACCTCTCTATCCTCATATATGTGAAAATGTGATGGAACATTCTATGGAATTGATATCATGAATATATTCATATAATATTTCCTCCTATTTCGTTGCAGTGTTATTATTTTTCTACTTTTTTTTATTTTAATATATATTAAGAATAATATCTTTTATAACTAGTACTGAAAAATGCAAACTTTCATTTGATTTAATAAACTTTATTGTTTCGATCCTATCCTGTTAGCCCCCAGGGGCTCTATCCTGAAGCTGTCTGTGGTGAATGGTAAAGAAGAGGTGGAGTCGTCTTTATTCATTTTTAATTTTTTTAAAAGTTACTTTAGAGGATAGCGCTAGGGTTATGCTCTTCAACTACGAGGTCTTAGATTTTGTGTTAGGAAGGCTCATAGGCTTCATTTACTATCACCTCTTCATTTTCCTCTTCCATCCGTGAGTGCAGTCATCGGTGCTTGTGTTTCTTTTCGTCACATTCCTTGGTAAGTGACTGCATTCACTGAGTAGCTTTTCTGCATTCATGAGCTTGCCAAGACGGTGGTAGGTGACTTTGTTAATAGAGCCACTTTTCTTTCTGACTGCTTCTTCCTGTTCCTTGTATTTAATTTCCTTTTTGACGCCAGCGATATGGATTTTGGTTCCGAAGCAGACGTTAAAAACCTACTAAAATTGATTTATTGTTATTTCCTTGTTCCTCCTTCTTTCTCTCTTCTCATTTTCTCTTATTCATTCTTCTTTATTTTTGTGTCTCTTTCTCTCTCTTTCGTTCTCTTCTTTCTCACCCATGGAAAGAACCAGGGGGTGAGACTTATAATTTGTGATGATGAAGGTCATTCAAAGTCATCAGTTGAGAGAGTGATAGACTATCACTTGAAAGACTGATAGTGATAGACTATCACTTGAAAGACTGAGAGTGATGGACTATCACTTGAAAGACTGAGAGTGATAGACTATCACTTGAAAGACTGAGAGTGATAGACTATCACTTGAAAGACTGAGAGTGATAGACTATCACCTCTAAAACTGAGAGTGATAGACTATCACCTCTAACACTGGGTGATAGACTATCGCCTTCCAATTCTTTTTCTGTTTAAATAATTAAATCATAGGTACTTGTTTGCGTATCTATTTTATAACATTAGTTCTTAATTTTTTCCTTCTGTGTTTCATCTGCATAGGAAAGGAAGTGATGATTTAGCATATTTTACTAATTTAAACTCTTGCTGTTCCACTGTTAAATATAATGATATTTTAAGCTATTTCAAGTCTATTTGTGAGTGTTGAAAAAATTTACAAACTTTTAGAATGAGAGTAATCTCAGTTTCCTGATATATACTCCACAACTTTTACTCTCTTCTTCTACTATAGTAGAATAATTAGGTACCTAGAGCAGTATTTCATTTCACATCAATTACCAATGTTAACTTTAAAAGACGTTCATCTTTGTATTTTTATCAACAATAAAACACATTCATTTGAAGTAAAACCTCTAAATTTAAGAAGGATTATCCATATTCTCAAGCAGTATGTTTTGACCGTATTCACGGAGTAGCTTTTCTACATCCATTAGCTTTGTCAGCGACGGTGGTGACATTATTCCATGGTGACTGCTTCATAGTTTTCAAACAAGGCCTATCTTCTCGTAGTGTTCGATTGTTGCGTATGGCACTACTTCGCGTCGTATCGATTCATTCACGTCACGGACACTCCCTTGGCGAAATAAGACACTCCCTTAGTGGCGGAGTAATACCTCGTGTGAGTGGCGGAGTAATACTCTGTGGCAGGTTTGGCGCCACACTGTCCCTGCTCTTGACTGACTGGCGTAGAGATCGATTATCTGACTGGGTCAACTACAACTAGAGGGATGGTAGATCTAATTCTGAACAAAGGAGACTCAGAAGATGTAAACAAAGAGCAAATTTTAGACTTTATAGCTGTTGAGCAGCAATAATTATTAGTAGGGCTGTGACTGACAATATGCTTTTAAATTAATAAATCCTGAAAAGTAGCTATTGTTTTCGCATACGATCGATTTAATTTTGTCCATGATATTTCTAGGATCTACGATTTTAAAAACATATTGTCACAACCCCAATTATTAGAGATCCATTCACGACTTAAGTGTTAGGATTCATTCTATCACATAATTTTACATGATGAATGCTTTAGAAACATGATATCTCTGAACGCATATGCAGAAGGGTAGGTTTTAAGTGGCATGCATTTGTTTATCATCTTGTTATTCGCACAACTCGAAAAGTGTTAAACCGAATTGCCTGAAATTAGGTGGAGCGATTGTGCAATGTCCAGGAATAAGTTTATAATATTTTAGGACCGAACGGGTCAAAGATAAAGGCCATTTAGAACTCGAGGATTATTGGATGGTCAAGGACATTTATAAGGAGCTATGAAGGTATGCGCTCTACTGAGTTAGTTTTAATTTATATTGATTATTTTAGCTGAAAAGAAATTAGTAACGTTTAGATATGGGACAATTTAGTCAGAGATATGGTACACTTTGGTGCGTAAAAGGGGACATTTTGGATAGTAACTTATATTGTGTGTAACACAATTTTGTCCCTATGTAACCAAACCAAATTCAAAATCTCTGCATTAATTAAATATCAAGCTAATAAACTAATCTACTTTAACAGCTGCATTTAATTGGTTCATACATTTTCCTTTTTAATGGTAATATCTGTCAATTATTCAATTAAGTAATTATACTGCATTACTGCTCTATAGCTTTAGATTGCCCCCAGGGGCTCTATCCTGAAGCTGTCTGTGGTGAATGGAAGAGAAGGTGGTGGCGTCCCAAAACTGTTGCAATTTGGATTATGTAATTTTTCATTTATACCATGTGCATATTTCAATTTTTATTCAATAACCAAAATCTTTTAAATAATAAACTTAAATATATTGTCATCAATAGTTCATGAATATGATTAAATTCCTGTAAAAAAATTCTAGTATTTAAGTGATTCGTCAATGAATTCAGTAAAGGCCATTATTTAATTTTTAATTTAGTTGGTATCCATGATACCTGCAGGTATCATGGATACCAACTAAATTAAATAACAATTGTAATATCGTTTTTTCTTATATGGCCGAAGATATGAAACTGACCGATAATTGGTAATTTACCCTAATTTGTTTCTGTTCACAGGCCAATGGATGCCTCTACCAAATGTGAACCTGGACAACCTTCACCCTAGTTTGGCTTACCTCACTCAGGTGGACCATTTGATGATAAAGCAACAGGTGGAAATGCTGGAAGGTAACTGCGGATTAGTAACTAGGTATTATTAAGTAGGTAAACTAGGTTAGTTAATGAATAATGTCAAAATCTTTGTTTTCAATATCTGAAGTCGAAAATAATGAAAAGCAATCATAACTACAGATATTAAGATAATTTAATGAGTATAGAATTTAATATCAACTTGCAGTTTTTTTTCGGTTAGATAGTATTATTTCAGTTAGCTAATATGAAATAAAATATTACCTGGGTGATAAAAAATTACTTAAATCTGAATGACTATGGTTGAAACTTGAAATCAAACATAACTAATTATTATATTTTCAGCTTTCACTGGTTTTGAGACCGCTAATAAGTACAACATCAAGAACACAGCAGGACAGACTGTGTTCTTCGCTGCAGAGGACTCGGGATGTTGCACCCGCATGTGCTGTGGACCTCTCAGGGACTTCGAAATGAAGATCCTTGACAACACCCAGAACGAAGTGATCCACATCTCCAGGCCCCTTGCTTGTGATAGCTGCTGCTTTCCCTGCAGTAGACAGGTGGGGAATTGGGGGTTATCCACTAATAACAATCTGCTAGGAACGTATGTATTTGTGAATATCTATGTAGGAGTCTTTTAAAAGACTACTACTAAAGACTACTTTCAGTATCTTGAAAACTAGGTACTTTTGATAATTTATATTTTCGTGAAACATGTTTGTTTTATGTGAAATTATCTATGCATATCAAAAATTATCCTAGAATTTGGGTATCAATATCTCTAACAAAATATTTTTGGATATTTTGTTTTTGAAAAAAAAAATTGTGAGTGATTACGTAGGTAGTTACTATAAGATAAAAACTATTGCCTAACACTTTTTCCAGTCTATCGAAGTCAGTTCCCCCGCTGGTACAATCGTAGGCTCCGTCGAAAAGGACTGGAGTATCTGCGTACCTAAATTCTCCGTCAAAAACGCGGAAGGAGAAACTGTTCTGAAGATTGAAGGACCTTTGTGTACCATGGCGATGTGTGGCAACATCGAGTTTGAGGTGAGGGGTAGTGCACTAGTTTGAGGTGAGGAGTAGTGCACACCAGTTTGAGGTGAGAAGTATTGCACACCAGTTTGAGGTGAGAAGTATTGCACACCAGTTTGAGGTGAGGGGTAGTACATACCACTTTGAGGTGAGGGGCAGTGCACCAGTTTGAGGTGAGGGGTAGTGCACCTTTTTGAGGTGAGGGGTAGTGCATACCACTTTTAGGTGAGGGGTAGTGCACACCACTTTGAGGTGATTGGTAGTACACACCAGTTAGAGGTGAGGGGTAGCTATACCCCATCATAACTTTCTATCTGGGTATTTGGACTAAATTTATGGCAAATACTTTCTGTCTGGCTGCTGCAGGGTACAGGAACATAACGGGTATGGTAACTAGTAGACGACGCAGAAATATGACGTCACCAAAGCAACACATTCCTTGTTTGTGATCGAGCAGCTCACAATTCCTCGTATTTGCATGTTAATATCGAGAAGTAAAAAGTTATTTTATAAGGGTTTCGTGTAAACGAACAGCGAAAAATGGCGATTCAACCACAAAGTTGAATATATAGAAATATTTCAGGTGTGTTTTTATTGTTCATTTCTTTTACTTATCTATAATAAATAGGGTCTTGACCATATGCTACCTAGGAGCCTAAACTAGTGCTAGTTAACTGCTAAATTGTAGTTCCTATGAATAACCTTTAAGGAGTAAAATAATGGAAATACACTTTAACCAATGCCTAGTTCGTAATTGATGAGAGAAAAAATAAATTTAGAAGTGACTAAGTTTAAGTAGGTTGTCCCATGTTTCAAAGTGTGGTAAGAGTGGCCATTTCCAGTCACACGGTGGTCACGTAAAACTAGATTCGATGAGCTGATTACCATACCCGTTATGTTCCTGTACCCTGGGCTGCTCCTTCAAAGTCTTTTGTTTTCAATTTCCTTTCTCTTTTATCTGCGATAAATAAATTCGGAATGAATGAAACTATCGATCATCAATTAAATATAATGTCTTGACATTTTGAAAATTGATTTAGTATGTAGCTAGTTCTTTAGCAAGTTGTAAACTACGATCTGTTTATGATGATTGGGTTATTTACACAGTGCAACATGGTTCTAACTTCATTTTATTGCATTAACTTATAATTAGGGTTGTGACATTATGCATTTGCATATATGCAGTATATGCACTGGGAAATATACTGCATATGCAACAGGTTTTATGCTTTTTGAGAAAACTCATATGCATTTGAGGAAACGCATATGTTTTGCAGATAAAACATATGCACTTAAAGATAATGCATATAACAAAAGGCATATGCATTTGAAACTGAAAGGAAGGCAATATATGCACTTCCAGCATGTTTATATCTGGTGGGAGGTTGAACAAACACCCTAATTTATTTGTTATACATACAGTATACCTTTAGGTGTTCTATCATTTTGTTTACCTGATGAATATGATTTTAAATTTTTGTTCGAAAATTAAAGAATATTGTTAACTATATGGTGCCATCAAGCTAAAAGTAACACTCACAGTAATGTAAACAAAGAATAGGATAATAATAGTTACAGATTATAGACACAGGTGGTCAGTATGGCAGTAGGACTTTTCACCGCCGGACTTCTCCCCGCCGAATATAATATCAGTAATTTAGGTTATTAAAGTATGATTTTGATAAAACACAAAATTAATTCATTAATTATTTATAGAAAACACACTTAACAGAATTTGATTCCCGTAATTATGTGCCCATATTGTTCGTTCGATTTTAGACTGTGCCTTCGTATTTTCGTATATAATTAGGAGATGCAACAAAGTACGAACATTATTGCAATACTAAGGGTTACCAAGTGTCGCAAGGTACTCTAAGCAGCTTCGATTAGTTCAGTTATTTATTATTTTATTTTCAGCTATATATAAAATGGCGATCTATTAACTACTCGTTCAAATTTACGCTTTTACAGATCATTAATAAACTTTATTATTATTTTTTTAAATTAATTTATTAATTAACCTCATAATTAATAAACCTACTATAAATTTTTATTACACTAAATATTGACCTCATTTTTAGTGTCCTTTATCTAATATGTAGATAAAGGATTTGTACCTTAAAAATCTTACAATGGTTTAACCATTCTGAAAATACCTAAGTAAGTTAGATTGTAGAAATCCTTAAATCAAGACTTTTCGCGTAGTCAGGTTTCAGATTGATTTATATATATTGTCGTACATTTTCCCTAAAATTCTCCAAGGAAAACTAATAATCGAGGAGTAACAAATTCAAAACTGGTTCGGTTCAAAAAGTTGGTGGTGACCCATTTTCAGTCAACTATTCCCATGTGACAATAATATTAAAGAAGAAAATTTTTTTTAAAAAGGTCTGCTATTTGAGACGGCAGACTTCGGTATATAATTTGGCAACGGATTTATTTGTCAAAACTATTTATTTTCGAAAATTAAATATAGAATCGCAACATTAAATTATCTTCCAGAGTCTAATTTTAAATAAATCCGTCGGGGAAAATTCCGCGGACGAGGAATAGTCCGTTTCCCGTGATTCTTAGTTTCTGTTCTTAAATAACTTGTAGCCATGAAAATTCACTTTATTAATATAGTATCCTATAGTCCAACAATATAATGTGTCTTTCTCTGAAACACTTAAGTCTTTTGAAATACTTGACATTTTAAATTTGGAACATTACTATTAAATGCATAATAATTCTTAATATATGCAAATTCATATTAATAATTAATTTAGTAGGGGTTTAACGTCTGCTTCTGAACCAAAGGCCGTATCGCTGACATCAAAAGGAAATTAAATACAAGGGACTAGAAGAAGCAGTCAGAAAGGAAAGTGGTTCTATATGGAACAAAGTCACTTACTACTGTCGGTGACAATGCTCATGGATGCAGAATAGCTACTTAGTGAATGCAGTGACGAATAGGGACACAAAACAACGGTGGCTGCTCTTACGGATGGAAGAGGAAAATGAAGGTGATAGAAAATGAATCCTAAGAGCCTACCAAACACAAAAATCAAAGACCTCGTAGTTGAAGAGCATAACCATCCTCTAAAACTGCAAGTAGCATTAAAAAATGATAAATATAATAAAAATAAAAACAATCCATAATCCAAATTACAACAGTTCGGGGCCCAATGTAGGCCATCCACTTCTCTTCCATTCGTTACAGTCTTACAGACAGCTTCAGGATGGGCATATTTATAAAAAGTATATGCATGCTTATAAATGCATATGCAAATTGGCAAATGCATATGCATATAGGTCAATGCATTTGCATATTGGTAAATGCATATGCATATTGGTAAATGCATATGCATATTGGTAAATGCATATGCATATTGCTAAATGCATATATGCAAATTAGTAAATGCATATGCATGTTGATAAATGCATATGCATGTTGATAAATGCATATGCAAATCAAATAAGCATATGCGTTTTAGAAAAGCATATGCAAAATATGCAATGTCACAACCCTACTTATAATACATACATTATTTGGATGCATTCTAAAAATTGTGCAAAGTTTCAGATTTCCTTTAAGTTAGTTCTTTTTGCAGGTTTTGTCTGCAGATGGCAGCACGCAGGTTGGTAAGATCTCCAAGAACTGGTCAGGTTTCGGCAAGGAGATGTTCACTGATGCCGATACTTTCGGAGTGAGTTTCCCGATGGATTTGGATGTGAAGATCAAAGCCGTGCTGCTTGGTGCAGTCTTCCTCATCGTGAGTAGAAGTTATTCTGAATGTAGCACATTGAGTCCTTTCCCAGGCAAGAAGGATTTGTTACTGGGATATTCCCGTAATATCCCAGGAACAAATTCTTGCCAGGGATGTAAACTTAAATTTTTTCCATGTAACTTTAATATTAATATGAAAGTTTAGTAACTAGTAATTTCTACATGAAATTATAATTTTTTTTATGAATTATAGAGCATTTGAATTTTTTTATTCAGAATAGGTAGGTAGCTACTTCCAGAAAATTTATTTTTACATTACAGTAGTACTCCTCTATAATGAAATCCTCTATAGTGAATATAGTGTCCTGAAGAAGGAAGTAGTCTCTATAATATTACAATTTTCTTTAGTCTGCCATAAAATGGCCATCAGTATTAGAAATCTGTTCGCCCTTTTATGGGAGACTAAAGAAAATCTGTTCACTATAGAGGCTACTTCCTTACTCAGTGAGTCAGGACACTACATTCAATATACAGAATTCCATTATAGAGGACTTCTACTGTCCCTAGTTTGACATCACCCACTACCACTTAGCTAGCTACAGTTTCCAAGGAATGAATGCATTGTATTTTCGCTCATATCGACGTCAGTGGTAGCTATGACATTTGGATGCGAAGGAGTGTTTTAATAATGTAGCTATTAGCAGTCTAGCTACCTGATTAGATGACGTAAAGGTAACGTAGAGTGGCTATACACAATAAGTATGCTGCTTATTGAATCTCGTCATTTTGTTTATTAAATTTACTGAAAAAAAAACTGAAAATATAGGTAGTCTTTAATTATTTAAAATTAATACAATTTTAACGTTATTAGTGAAAGTTACCAAATGCTACTTTAAGCATTAAATAGCTAGTAACCAAATATAATGTTAACTATTTTAGAATCTGACTATAGCTATAGCCAAAAATTATTATTATAGTTATTTTGCATGTCGTTTCTGAAAGATGTAGTCATGTAACAGGTCACTAAATAATCACCAAATAACTATTTAGTAAACTTCTTATAGGTACTGCTAACCAAGGCACATGATATAACAAAAAGACATTCGTAATAACCTTTAAATACACATAATGAACATTCGACTGCCTGGTTCTTTCTTATAGAAGCTACTTTATACAATATTAACAACTGCCATTATAATCAGTAACCTAAATATCGTACAATGAAAGCAGGGCTATGGAGTTGGAGTTGGAGTCGGAGTTGTGGAGTCGAAAATTTGTACCGACTCCCGACTCCAAGCCATAGATATAAGTCACAAAAATTTAGGTCCATTTTATTTGTTGTTCATCATGTTAAATATCTCATAAGAACTAATAACTGCTCATAGCTATGAATTAAATCAATATTCATAGTTTAAACACTCTAATGACTCAATATTGCTTATAAAAATACTGTAAAACTATTTGTCGGAGTCGAAGAGTCGGTGAAATTCATTATAAAGGAGTCGGAGTCGAACACTTTATGTACCGACTCCGCAGCCATGAATGAAAGTATTAAGGGAGGCTTAACCCAGTTATACATTACAAGACGCATTTGAGGTAGTTTGAGCTGCTAGGAGTACATAAGAAATCTTCATCCTAAACCAGAGACTATTGAAAGCACTTGGTGAATATCTCATAACTACGAAACTCGCCGTTACGATGACTGGCTAACAGGCCTAAGCTTTCCTGACAATTAATTCTCTTAACTAACTTCAAAATCAGCTGAACGCCACACTTAGAAAACTCTTACTCTATGTTCCAAATCCCGCACACTGGATATAGTTTCTAACTTTCAATTGATCAGCTCCTAACCTCAGTAATTGGCTAATAGAATTTCCTCCTAATATTCAGTCTTATCCCAACTTCAATATTTAAACTTAACTCTTACTGACTGTTCTCATCAGTCGTGAAACCTCCTGTTGATTCTGTTTATCTCTCAACCCTTGCAAATCTTTTTACAAATGAGTTACAGTGCAGCTAAATGGATACAATTGTTTGCACATTATCATTTACCATTACCAGACATTTTTTGTTCACATTACGTTCCCTCACCCATTACTGATATTAGAAGGTGCTCCTAAACTATAACACCTGACAAGAGATAACCAATACTGGAGTCACTCCTAAATATTATACAAATTTCTTGAACAGTTGATCTATTTTCAGGATTTCAATTACTTCGAGCGTAAAGCTTAAAATGGAGTCTTGCGATCTTTTAGAATTGGTAGGTAAAGGTTATTGGGACACTGACTAGCACAGTGACTGTTAATCACTCACACAGTGACTCTTAATCACTCGCACAATGACTCTTAATCACTCACACATTGACTCTTAATCACTCACACATTCACTCTTAATCACTCACACATTGACTCTTAATCACTCACACATTCACTCTTAATCACTCACACATTCACTCTTAATCACTCACACATTCCCTCTTTCAATATGTTTTACTGTGAGCTGCAATGAGCACTTAAAGGGATAGTAAAGTCAAAATCAAAGAATCGCCAAATTGGGTTTAAATCGATTCAGAATATTTAATTATGTAATATTTGAATGCTCGTTTATTTTTAAGATGTTCATATAAAAAGTTTATAATAAAATTAGTAGCGACACCTAGCGGAAGCATCACCAATCATTAGTGTGTATGTTTGTTGTTTTCATATTAATTTAGGTATGCATTAATCATGCTTTGTTTGCGTCAAAATGGTGAAAATATTATGTGAGTTCGTTGACAAGAAGATATAGTTTTGAAAATGAAGCCATCTCTTCACTTGAGCTAAAATCTAGGTAGAAAGTTAAATCAGTTTGTATGTATACAAGATGGCGCCCCTGATTGTGGCGCCATCTACCGTTAGCATTTGTTAGGAAATTAATTATATATAAAATGATATCTCCATTATTAGATTTTATTGAACATTGCAATGTCACACGATATACTTTATTCTTACTAAGCAATCGTTTGACACTAAAATTGTTAAAACAAAAAATGACTGTACTGCCCGCCCCTTTAAGAAATCATCATCCCAAGATCAGAGTCTATTTAAACGCTTGTTGAATATCTCTTAAGTACATAACATATAGTTGCAACTTAGGACTACAGGCTAAAAGGTTTAAGCTTTCCTGACAACTCTTTAAGGCTCGTAACTAACTCCAAAATCAGCTTAACTCCAAATTGAAGCTCGGTAGCTTTTTTTTCCCTCTGAGTTCCAAATTCAACTCACTAGTTGGCAGCTCCAATGAGAACAATGTTCTACCACCACCAATTGGTTAATGTCAATAGTTTTTCGTATCCTCTCAAAAGGCGGTCCTATCCTAACTTTTAACTTAAACTCTTACTCTGGAATTTTCTCATCAATCGTGGAACAAGAGGAATACAACAACTATTTCGTAGTTAGGAAAAGATAAACCAAAATAGATTGCGAATGCGATTATATCCTACTGACTGTGGTATTTTAAACTATTTTTCTACACTAAGAAACAGGTTGTACATATTAGATTAGAAGTAAAAGTTTACCACCATTAAGAATATAGGTTGAATTTAAAATATTATTCCTTGCGAATTAGATTTTTAGGAAAATGTTTTTAAGGTTACTAACTCCTTGATTGGCTATGGAGATTGACAAAAAAGTGTAACAGGAGGGTTGCAGTACATCAAACTAGCAAGTACAACAAACTACATAACAGCCATTTATGTTGAGAGTTTCAAATTTCCTATTATTTGAAATGTAATTGAATTCAATTCAACTACATGCAAGGAGCAGCCAACAAGAGATGAAGCACTAATGGTTCAATGCTCCGCCCTCTGTTGGCTCCTCCTCCTAGCCGACCAATCAAAGAAGGGTCATCTTTAAAAACTCCGTAAAAACATTATGTTTGCACCACAGTATCGATAGAAACTTATTCGGGTAGAGAGACAATATCTCAAAAACCTTATCTGCTGTTTACTATATTTTTTAAATTTTTAACTAAAAAACCTAACCTTTTTGTACACACCGCTAAGAGACCTAACAAAAGAAATCGAGTGAAACTACATGGATAGAATTTTTCACACATTTAGCTATCGTTTATCAAAAATCTGTGTTCACACTACATTCCATTAACCCTTTACTTATATTAGAAGGTTCTTCTAAACTATAACACTTGGCAAGTAGTAACCTATACTGGAGTCGCTCCTAAATATTATACACATTTCTTGAACAGTTGATCTATTTTCAGGATTTCAGTTACTTCGAGCGTTAAGCTTAAAGGGAGACTTGCGATCTTTTATAGTTGGTAGGTAAAGGTTAATGGGCACTTATAGTGACTCATATCACTTACACTGTGATTCTCTTAATCACTTACACAGTTACTCTTAATCACTTACACTGTGATTCTCTTAATCACTTACACAGTGACTCTTAATCACTCGCACATTTATACTCTCAATTTGTTTTTCTACTCTCACTTTTTTTTTCGCAGGATTTCACTTATTTTGAACGTTGTAGTGGATATTGGCACAAAATGAATTATTAAAGAGGTGACACTATTGATTGGTTGATTGGCGATTCTCATTGATTGATTTGTGCTTTTCTTTGATTTATTTGTGCTTTTCTTTGATTTATTGGTAATATTCATTAAGGCCCCTTTTACACGCTACGATAAATTGGAGTGATTTATCGCAATGAAGAGATTGTTACAATTTTTCAGTACGTGTAAACAGGTGATCGTAGCGATTTATTGGAAATGGAATTGAATTGTTTGGTTGGTTATTTATACGAATCGTAACGACAAGTCTGAACGTGTAAACAGGGTTCAAAGAAATAGTTACAATTTAGCTCAATATATAATACATAAATGCAGACCTCCATAATGCTTCTTCCATGACGGCTAGTAAAGTTTAAAAATATTGGAGTAAAAATCGTTGCGTGTAAACACTGTCTCAATCATCTGATAAATTGTTACGATCTCTGTGTTCAATAAATCACTCCTATTTGTCGTAACGTGTAAACGGGGCTTTATTTGGTCGGCGATGATAAGAGATTGAGTAATTGATTGGCTGATTGGTGATTGTGCTGAATTGAATAGCTAACTAAAACTAAATAACTATGTGAAAACTGATAATTAATTGAGTTTCCGGAGTAGCTTTTTTGTACTCTTGAGGCCCGAAACCAAAGAGGTGGATGTCATTGTTCATGGAAGCAATTCTTCTCTATCTGCTTCTTCGAAAAAATACGATATTACCCTCCCCTCCCCTCCTCCTAACTTAATATCTCTTATATTCTAAATATCTATTAACATAATAAAATGAGGCGCAACATTTCGTGAAACAACTCGTTGAATTGTTTCACAGCTCTGAAATCCCCGTCCATTTCGCAATGCAGCATCCAGAAAAATCTCTTGTGGTTTTCAAACATGTTTACCTTTTACAGAAAAATTATCATTACAAGAAACTCCGTCTATTTAGTGCAATTGGTATAGTAGTTTGAAATTGTAGCTGACTATGATATATGTTAGTATATGTTTATTGGGTCACATAACTAGATATTTGTAACTACCTACAATCCTGCCTAGATATACCAATTCTATGGAAACCCAGAATTCAAAATTCTGTTACTCGGTGTAACAAATTTGAAAGGCACTCAACTCTAAAACATATTCTTACACACTAATCATTATTTTGGTGGTGACTTAGTTTTTTTAATTTAAAAAGGCAGTGCACACATTTTGAATTAGAGGCTATTTTTTGTCAACACAGACACTAATAGTGTTTTTGCTTTCCATAAACTCAAGTCATGAACTTTTATCAATGGCGGCTGTAATGCTGCCCCGTACACACTAGGCACTAAAAAGTGAATGATCCCGCAACACACACTAAAAACTGGTTGATTTAGTGCCAACTCAAGCAACTTTATGTGTCCAAGAGAGTATTGAGAGTGGGCATTCTTTTCAGTCTGATGCTGCAACTTTCAGTAGCAATCTGACAACTCATTGGGTTTCACCGCGATTTTCCTTGTCTGTGGCTAATAAAAACGGTCTTTTGAATAAAACAGGGAGAAGAGAGCTCGCTAAAATATTCAAATCAATTATTAATTAATTTAAATAATGAAAATAAGAAGGTAAAAATAAATATATTATTCTTTTTCTGAATCAGTTTGATGAAAACAAGGCAGGATATCTCAAATTAGGTACCTACTCACGTATTTGATATTTTTTATTACTACCTATTTTTCTACTTGTTACCCAAAGAAATGAAAAGTTTTAAATCAATCATTTTTGAAATTACAACGACATTATCAGTAAAAAGTGCAGGATCTTCTCATCCCACACATCGACAATTTTTATTGCCCAGCCATGTGGCTGATGTCCCACATCTAGTCATTTTTAGTGCCTAGTGTGTACAGGGCATAAGAGCAACCTAGTTGCCAGCTCATAGAGCTGATGCAGTGATGTTGATGTGAGTAACTGCTCAGTCAGTCAAAGCGAAAAAAATGCGTAACCTAGTTGCCAGTTCCTAGAACTCTAACACGGTCTCCAACCTTCCCCTACAGTCGATCAATGTTCACTCAGGTTGTGATCGCACAACCGTGATGTGACAACTGTAACAATTTAAATACACAACAAAAGCACTAGGGTTTATAGGATGCAAAATACAAACCTCAGCTTGCTTGCTATAACAGAGCAAATTAAACACTACGGTGGTTACTACCAAAGTAAGCCAACGCTAGTACACCGAGTATTTACACTGTCTACCTTAATTTAGGCAAGTAACAAACGTCACTGAAACACGATTGAAGCTAATCAATATGATCTGAAACGCACGAGTATTTTATTAAGTATATGAAAAGTAGTTACATGTTTATTTTTTAAGTATGTGAAAAGTATATGTTTTCTTTCTTTTCAGGATTTCATTTATTTCGAGAAGAAGAATTAGAAGTGCACAACTGAGCCCTAAAGGTCACTCACCACTGGACTGTAATCTGAAGAACTGCATTGTCTCTCTGTTGCTTTGTGCTGCAACTCTTGTGTTGCATAGTTCTGCAACTCCTGAGTTGCATGGTGCTGCAACTCCTGAGTTGCATAGTTCTGCAACTCCTGAGTTGCATAGTTCTGCAACTCCTGAGTTGCATAGTGCTGCAACTCATGAGTTGCATACTAGTTTTTGCATTGTATTAATTTTAGGTGTTGAATCACATGTTTCTATTTAAGATATTGCAATTTAAAATGTTTAGCTCGAAAATAAATACTCCAGCTATTGGTCCTCGTGCTGAAGCTTTAGAATTAAATTTCAACGGTAACTCCATAATTTGCTACTTTATTTCACTTTAATATCGTCTCCATTGTACGTTCAGAGAGATGGTCCATTAAATGACATGAATGATGTAAAAAGCTTCTACTTTTTAATGATGTAAAGCATGGCCTTATTTCATAAAGTTGTCACTAACTTAAATAGATGATAGTACTTTTGTTTGGTTAAGAAATACTAGGGTAAATGTCTAGGTTTGGGTGGGGTAAGTTCTGAGTTAACGGTCGGTGTCATATTTTCGATAAAATATGAAACCAATTTTCATTAACAAAATATTTTGGTTCTTGTGGAACTGTCCGATAACTCGTAATTTACCCTAGGTCACTACATGTACTAACTAGGGTAAAGTACCAATCACCGGACTGAAGGAAAATTAGTGTAACTGTAACTATACGGTAACTGTGTCTCTAACGGTGACTGGTCCTTTACCCTATAGTTACTCCACTAATCAACATTTTCCATTTTAGTTTCATCAGTAGGTGTTAAATATAGTTAGTTAGTTATTTGAACATTGCATACGTTTGTACCAAGTGTTTCTGCTATGATTTAAGTTTTCGTCAGAATGGTGGAAAAATTTATATTTTTTAGATACATTGTTTTTTCTCATTTTTTTTTACATATTTCTCTTTTCTTTTTACATATTATTTCTTTGAATTTCATATAGTAGCCACAGTATTTTTTTAAATCCGAAAGATAGTGTTAAAAATATTTTCACATTTCACCTACTTGGTAAATCTATTTCTTGTGATCCGTCCTATTTTATATACAGCTTTTAGATGGTAGGTAGCACCGAGTAGCTTTTTTGAATCCACGTGCATTTCGCAGTTGCCTTCGTCAGTTTTTACGGAACTATTTTCCTACTCGTCTTCCTCACTGAAGTCCTTTGCTTTACTGAGTTTTTAACATCGAACTGACTAAAAAATATGAGATTAAAAATATTAATTCTTTAAAACTATATCTAAAAATAAAGATAAAAATATAAATTCTTTAAAACTCCTATAGTATCTACTTAATATAAAAAATATTAAAATTATAAGTGATCTATAATGTAAAATAATAAAGGTTAGGGGTTACGAATTATCGGTTGGTTCACATTTTTCGGTCATATTAGGAAAAATTAAATAATTATTATTTCACTCTTATATGACCGAATATGTGAAACTGACCGATAATTCGTAACTTATCCTAGTTAGCATCTTGACACTGTCGCTAATAGATTACTTATTATTTTCCACTCTAATATGAATAAATAATACACTGTGTTCACACAGTCATTTTTGTTGTAGAGAAAGTTTACAGTGTGACGTCACTAAAACAAACCTTCGCTTCATAAATATATATCTTTACTTGAATGATTATTAATAGGATTTTGTTAAAGAATGATATAATTACGTTACCCATGATTTGGTGTTGATGACGTCACACATGAATTGGTGTTGATGACGTCACGCATGATATTGGTGTTGATGACGTCACGCATGATTTGGTGTTGATGACGTCACGCATGATTTGGTGTTGATGACGTCACGCATGATATTGGTGTTGATGACGTCACGCATGTTATTGGTGTTGATGACGTCACACATGATTTGGTGTTGATGACGTCACGCATGATATTAATGACGCGGTATATTGTCTCTACTTCATAAATGAAAGAACGAAGAACAAAAGTGTCAGTGTGAAGCTATTGAATTCTATTTGTAATAGATGTTATTATATATAAATGTCAGTTCTAACCATCTACAGACGTGTTACCGACCAACAACATTTCGGTACTGGGGTAAGTTCTGAGTTGCCGAACTGTTCCAAATTTCCGATCATTTAAAAAAAGTGTATAATGAATATTATATAATTTTTCTTACATTATCAAAAAGATGAAACCGTTCAATAACTCGGAACTAACTCTTTTTATTTAATTAATGGTACTTACTATTGATAAGTTTTATTAATGGTACAAAGTTTATTGCTGATAAAACAGTTTCTCAACTAATGAAAGTTATAAAACAACAGTTTTTATAATCACAAACCAAAAATGTTTATCTGTATTGTACCATATTACCTTCTACCTGTTCCTATATAAAATACTTAATGTAGGGTAAGTTACGAATTACCGGACATTTCCACATTTTCGGTCATATAAGAAAAAATATCTGTTAACGTTTTAACTCTTTATTTTAATTTGTTAATAAAAAACTTTTTTTTTTATTAACCAATTAAAATAACGAGTTGAAATGGTAATATTTTTTTATGACCGGAAATATGGCAGTGTCCGCTAATCCATACCTTCCCCTACTCCATATGGTCACAGATACTTAGCCCTAACTAGCAAAGTGTTCTCACTCTATAGCCTGTGTGTGTGTGTCACAGTAGCTCTCATGTATCTCATGTCAATCATATTAATAAAGAAAAGAAACTTGAAAAGTGTCCTCTATTCATCTGCCCCCAGGGGCTCTATCATGAAGCTGTCTGTGGTGAATGGAAGAGTAGGGGGGTGGCGTCCCTTGGGCCCCGAACTGTTGTAAATTGGATTATGGATTGTCTTTTTTCATTATTACCATGTTTATCATTTTTTTTAGCGCTACTTGCAGTTTTAGAGGACAGCACTAGGGTTATGCTCTTCAACTACGAGGTCTTAAATTTTGTGTTAGGTAGGCTCGTAGGCTTCATTTACTATCACCTCTTCATTTTCCTCTACCATCCGTGAGTGCAGCCACCGGTGCTTGTGTCCCTTTTCTTCACATTACTTGGTAAGTGACTGCATTCATGGAGTAGCTTTTCTGCATCCATGAGCTTGTCACCGACGGTGGTAAATGACTTTGTTCATGGAGCCACTTTCCTTTCTTACTGCTTCTTCTAGTCCCTTGTATTTAATTTCCTTTTGACGTCAGCGCTATGGCCTTTGGTTCCGAAGCAGACGTTAAACCCCTACTAAATTAAAAATAAAATTAACGTTACTTGCAGTTTTGTGCTCTTCAACTACGAGGTCTTAGATTTTGCGTTAGGTAGGCTCGTAGGCTTATTCACTATCATCTCTTCATTTGGTAGTGACTGCATTCACGAAGTAGCTTTTCTTCCTCCATGAGCTTGTCGACGACTGTTGCAGGTGACTTTGTCCATGGAGTCACTATCTTTTTTGACTGCTTTTTCAAGTCAGTTGTATTTAATTTCCTTTTGAGGTCAGCGTTATGGCCTTTGGTTCCAAAGCAGACGTTAAACCCCTACTAAAATATATTAATTACGAAATGATAAACCACTCAGTTTTTTAATTCATCTATAACTTTATATTAACTCTCTAGAGAAGTGTGTCTTAAAATTTTTCTAGTTTCTTTACAATTACCCACTTAAATAATTTCATTACCCTTCAGGAAGTTTCGTGGAATATGAAAGTATAGATGATATTATTAGTCTGGTAATGTAATAAATAATACTTAATCGCTATACTTCAATGAAAAAATGACTGAAGATATTGCAGGAAAGAAAGTAGCTTAAATAGCTAATATAAAATAAACATAAACTACAATTAATCAATTACAATCAACACTTAATGCATTGTTTATCAGATTTTCAGTAATTTGATTTAGTTACCCTTTTCCTGAACATTTTCTTTGGTAAGAAAAATTCTATAGAAATGGCTAACTATTCTATATTAAATCATTTATTTTCACATAAATCATCTCTATTTAGTTGCTAATATCTTTGTGTTATTTTATAATTATATTATGTAAAATATAATTGGTACATCACGAATTTTCAATAAATTTACTAAAATCATGATCAAGAAATTTAATTACGTGAGTTACAAATTTGATTATATTTTTGTAATCCGTATTTAATTTAAATGGCAACACTTTCTTATTATTAAATTTTCATTTAATAATAATCCGAGATTTACCTTCACATCGTTTCTTTGAAGTGCTAGTAAATATTAATTATCAAATTAAATACATTAGTGTTTATATAATTCGAGTTGACAACCAATTAAGGCAGCTGATTAATGATATGAAAAATAACGCAGTACCTACCTGCTAGAATTTCTTTTAATGTCGAGCCCTATATTTCACTTGCATCATATTAACTTACTATCTCTTATCATTTAATTGGCTTTCTGCAAGTCATCTCTCTTCTTGGATTTCTACGAATGTAATTTTCTTTGAGTTGTGTCCACACATGGTGAAATTTATAATGAATGACGTCACGAAAACGCTACCTAGTTGGGTTTAAACTATTTACTAAATTTTAGATTTAAATTTTTTAAGCTGTATTATAAAATGTATAATAAATATAATTTATATATAAATAGTCAAATAAAAACAATAAAGTCAACAAGGTCTACCTACATTATACATATGATATACCTGCATGGTTATTGAAATTTTGCAAGTCATATTGTAACCATGAGATGCAAATACGTGATTTTATGAAAAACTTATATCATAATTATTAATCATTTCACAGACAGAATACGTTTATTAATCAAAATAATTTATTATAACTACTATTATACATTAAATGAATTTCAATTAATCTATACAGGAAGATACGTATTGCATTTCAATAATAACAAGTAATACCTATATTATCAATCCAACAAAGGAATAACTTTAAAATATAGGCTAACACAAAGAAGTAGGAAGTAAGGTACATTTATTTATATTGATATACATACTGGTATAGCAACCGTCTTACACTGTACCTATAGCTATATCATTAAGACATATGTCTACATATAACAAGGTCTAAATAGATCGTTGAAGTATTTTATTAATTAATCTTTATTTCAATAAATTACCTACAGAAATTGACTAAGGTGTGTACTTTTAAAATAAAATCATACAAATAAGTAGCTAAAGTATATTAAATAATCTTTCCTGCGCAATACTAGGTACCTACCTATAATCTAATATTTTTACCTCATGTAAGTAGTTACTAAGTACCTAGTTACTTTAATCTTTGTCTTAGTTCTTTAATATCAGAGAAAGATAATATTTGAATATCAAGAGTGCATTAAGAATCACGAATAAGTTTGATTAGGTTATTCAACGCTATTTCCGTCATTTTTAAACTAATAATCATGTTTTTACATTTCATATGAACGGGATGAATTATTTTGTACCGTTTGTTTTGTTGACCTCCAAGATTACAAATTGAAGATAGTAGTGACAATATCCTAAGTGACGTCATAGACGCTAAGCTTTAAATGTATCACTATTGAAAGTGTCGACTAATTCATACAATTAATTTCAACTACACATTAGTTCATTATCAATAATACCAATGTGAAACAAAATAAGCCTTCTGTATTCTGTATATTTGTATTTAAAACTTGGTGTTTATGACGTCATAAGGTCTTTTACTTTTACAGTCTTCATTTTCTGTACTGTGATTACCTTTGTCCTGAGAGAGATGTATTAAATATATTGATTTACAGTCTTTATTTAATAGGCAGTGGTGAGCTCTGTTCTAACTGAGACGTATTAAATATATTGATTAACAGTCTTCATCTAATGTACTGTAGTGACCTCTGTCCTGATTGAGACGTATTAAATATATTGATTGGTAGACAAGCAGCCAATGGGGAGCGGCGTATCATTTCTCTGGTTACTCATGGCAACTGAGAACGCAATCGATATTTCCTCTCCTGTAAATTTATTCTCATCTCAGGTGACCTTTACAAGACATTCAACTCCTTTTTCGATTTCTATTACGTTTGATTGAGTCATGACAACTACGACGTAGTTCCTAAAATACATTGCATCATGTATTTTTTAGTGTGTCAGCTGATAGTGGTTTTGTATACGTAGTATGCATAATATACATAGAGACAATCGAGCGTTTTGCGTACGTGACGTCATCAAAGCAACACACTAAAATTGAAAAATATCTTATGACAGTTTGAATAACTGAAACAATTTGTTAAAATATTCTTATTCAAACAATATTTAACGTAATTGGCTAACTTTACTAACCTTGAAGTTGAATTTAAAGTGTTGACTGGATGACGTGCGGTACACAAACCATCACTATTGTCAGGACCATTTCAACTCGATACACAGAGGATGTGTGTATATATAGAACAGCTGACGTCAAGTTTCAGTATCAGCAGAGATATCATCGAGTGAGTTTATCGCCTTCGCAGTTCTTAAGGAAGAAGCCCAGCAACAACATCATTAATCATGTCTGACGCCTACTTTGACCAGTACGAACACTACAATTTCGACGAGAAAGTCACCCATTCCAGAGGCTCTGGCAAGAACAGATCCAAGATTGAAGCGGAGCAAAATAAGAATATGGACCACAAAGACGGACACACCAGAAAAATAGTTCACAATATGCAAAATAATGAAACTAATAATAAAAGCGAGAGAGCGTCTGCGTTGAAGCACTAGCATCTCCCTTTATTCTATTTTTTTTTGCGGAAAATTGTTGGTAAGTACTAACATGACTTGACATTTTATTATATACCTATAATTAGCCATTTTTTTTGGTAAATGAATCTACATAAACTCTGCCAACTAGCTACGTAGGTACCTACGTCTATGTACCTAGTTACTTCTATATATCTTTTATAAAGATACAGAAACTCTTGCATTCTTATCGTTTATATTATCGTTTTCTTACCTAGCAACTAGATAGGTAGTTAAACTAGATGAACTCTTTCAATTCTTACAGTCTTTAAACATACTAAAGCTACCTTTCAAATCTACGTCAATTTCTTTTGTGGTGTTTTATCTTTAGTAAATGACGTATCTAGTTAAATGACAAGCAAGTAACTAAAGTAACTACGCACCATTCTGAAGGTCACCCTTGTTGTGCAGACAGTTTAACAAACTGAGAATATCTGTAGACTGTCTGTAACCACAGGCCATAGTAAATTAGGGGTAGTTGCGAGTTATTGGACAGTTCTAAATTGGCGATTAATTAAGAAAATATTATAATTTAACATTCTTTCTCGTTGTTTCAATTGGCTTCTGTAGATATGGATACCATAAATTGTTGAATGTTTTTATTTACAGTATAGAAAATGCGGATCTGTACGATGACTGAAACTTACCTTATTGGTTGTGTGTATACCTACTTGCTATTTTGAAATGCAGTTGCTATCGAATTATGTGGTTTATTAGTTTTTGTATTAGTTATGTATTGGGTGAAAATTGCAATTGGTTAATTTTAAAACTAGGGTCATGCAGGTAAATTGCGGCACTTTAATTTAAAACATTCTTAACCGAATTTTCATTAAAATGTTGCATAGCTATCAAAATAAGCGTAGTACATGCTATAATTTATTCTATGTTTTTTACGAGTGTTTTGAAGCTATGACGTTTCTGATGTTAGAGGCTGCAGTTTGTTAATGTGCCGCAATTTACCTGCTTGACCCTAATTGTTATTCGGCAAATTTGAAATACCTACTGAAGTTTCATTTTTTTTGGTAACTAAATAGTGACGAAATTTTGTAGATGGAGTCTCAGAACTTGTAACATTTTAACCACCACAGTAAATGTTAAATTACTTTAGAAAAAAATACAAAGGAATTAATTTGCCTGGTTTAAATTTATAAATACTGCAATATTCTTAACTAATTTATCTTTTTTTTTTCAGGTTGCAGCCCTGTGTCCACTTCTCTACTTTGCTCGTCTGACTTCTAAGGATTCATTGTGATGTTTTTTCTCGTCTTAGGATAATTTTAGAACTAAGAAAACTGTAAACTTTACCTATCACTGCCGGTATCCATTTCTTAGAACTTTGGGTAACTTTCCAGTTGTCGTACAGTACTATTTTTTGTTAGTTACCGGACATTACGGATTGATTACCAGTTTAATATTGTATGTCTATTTAATTCCATTATCTCTTTTGGAGTAGTTTCGCTCCTAGTTTCTATAATAAATAAGTTTTTCTATTAAAACTCGTATGATTATTTATCCACTTTATTTAAGTATATTTTTACCATTTCTGATTATAATAATTTAAATTACTGGACGTTCAGGTTCATTCAATAAAATAACAATGATTAAAAATTAGGAAAACTTAGGTTATTTTAATCTAAATTTCAACAACTAGTTAAAATATTAAAAGCTATTATAAATATTTGAAATGAAAACTAATTACAAACAACATTGAAATTTTTAGATGAAAACCTAGTAGCTTCATTAAAAACAATTAAATTTTATTGTAAAGGATGGAAGAGCTTATTAAAAGTTAAATATTTCTATCCTAGCCAATTGATAGTATTTTATTGCTCTTATTACATGCTTTTATATCAAATACATTTCAAATGGATTACTACATGGAAGAAAATAACTACATCTGAGGTATTGGAAAAAAAACTGCTTACTGGCCCAACTAAGTATTTAGTCTATATTCTAAAGGTTCAGTGCAACTTTCTTCATACTTAATTTTATAACTAATTAATTGACAAATGATTTGGACACCTATAAATTGTGTATCTTAATATTATGAAATCGCTGAGAAATTAGGGTTTACAGAAATTGATGGTCTGAAGGCGTGGGCACAGATTAGGTAACAAACATTATGAATCTATCCACAGGACCACACATATACACTGCGACCAGAATTATTAGTCCAAAGAGTTTTTTGCCCATAACTCTAAAACCGTTTGCGGAAGATTTCCGAAATTTCAACCATAGGTGTAGAAGAGTATGAGACACGTTCTAACTAATTTTCAAAGTTGTACTCTTCTTTGTTTTGAATTTTTTTAATATTTCCTTTTTTCAGGTGACCATAATTATTAGTCCAGTACATAATTTTTATTTAATTAGTTGAAAATGGGGCGTGGAATGGACCTTTCAGAGCAAGAAAAAAACCTTATCATCAAGTTAACAGCTAAGAAGAAGCCTCAAGCTGAAATAGCTGCACAAATTGGACGCCATGTAAAAACCATCAAGCGTTTTTTGGAAAATCCGAAAATTCGTAAAGAACGCAAGGATAAAGGCAAATTGAGGAAACTATCAGAAAGGGATGTGCGCCGCCTGAAGGCTACATTGAAGAAGAACCCTGGTTCAACAAGCAAGGACATTTTTTCCGCTTCCGGGGTTGCAGATGTGTCTAAATCGACCCGCAATTCAGTTCTTGGAAAATTTGCTAAACAAAAAAAAGCCACTATAACTCCTCCTCTCACCCCAAAACACAAAGAGAGGCGTCTAGATTGGGCCAAGAGATATATGAGAACCTCTCCAAAGCTTATATTATTCACTGACGAATGTAGAGCAACTTTGGATGGCCCTGATGGATGGTCCAAAGGATGGGACCCTTCCCAAATGCGTTTGCGACGTCAGCAAGGTGGTGGAGGGGTGATGTTTTGGGCGGGAATTGTAGGGGATGTACTCATTGGTCCTGTGAAGGTGCAAGAAGGTGTTAAACTCGATTCTAAGCGCTACTGTGAGTTCATTGATTCTGCTCTTTCAGACTGGTTAGATGACCTGCCTTTGGAACAACGCCGTAAAATCATATTTATGCTCCGTCGCATGCAGCAAAGAAAACCAAAGAGTTCTTGCACTCACTGGGCTTCAAGAATAACACCCTGATGGACTGGCCTGCCTGCTCACCCGATTTAAATCCCATTGAAATTTTATGGGCCATCATCAAAAGAAGTGTTTACAGCAATGGGAAGCAGTATTCATCAAAAAATGATCTCTGGGCTGCCATACAGAATGCTGCGAAGGCTGTGGATCCTTCTACTATCAAAAAACTAACAGATTCTGTCACTGAACGAATGTTTCAAGTCATAAAATCCCAAGGATCTCACATTGGGAAATAATCATGATTTCTGCCATATTAAATTCACTATTGACTACTTTCTTGTGTTTACAAAGTGTATTTGTATTTGGTATTTGATGTTAAAAGTTTTGTTATTTAAAAAATTCGTTTATTTATCCTTGTAACAAATTTATAAAGAAACGAAAAAATCGGGACTAATAATTCTGGTCACCTGAAAAATGGAAATATTAAATAAATTAAAAAGAGTTAACCTTCGTATAATGACACGAATGTGTCTCATATTCTTCTACACTTATGGTGAAAATTTCGTAAATTTACCGCTGCCCGTTTTTGAGATATAGTCAATAAACACTTAGGACTAATAATTCTGGTCGCAGTGTAGTTTAATTCTTCTCATAATAAGTTGCCTGCTATATAATTTTATAAGGTATTGAATATTTGAATGAATCTCAAATGACTCTGTTATTAGCGTTCCCGAATAATTTCAATCAAGGTATAAAAAATTGCACTGGGCCGTTGAGGATATAGAAAAAAACTGCAGAATACTGCAACTGCCTACTGGTAATAAGTTTGTTTTTTGTTAACTTTATAGAATTGGTTACAATGTGATACTAATACTTTTAAGCTATTGGTATAGCTATAATTAAAACACCACCACGATATCTGCATCTTCATAAATCGTATGACTTTACCTGTCAAGTATACTGAGAGAAGATAAAGGTCCTCCAACAACCTATCTATGTTCTTCCTATCTCCTTCGTATATTCTTTTATTTATAAAAATCAGCTTTTTCTAGTAACTGTCAAGTTGTGTAGAGATGTCATCTATAATATTTATTGCCTAGAAATCCTGAAAAAAATAGAAGCCTATCTAGTGTGAGGGGGATTAAGTCGGCATTACCCTAGATAGATTATCGAAAAAGATGTTTGATTGGAAATAGGTACTACCTAAATAATCTACTATAAAAACGACAGGAGACATTCAGAAACTGACTTAGCTAACAATCTATTCTACTATCTTTCGATATTTCAAGCTCATGAAAAATTGCATAATTTGAACCTCTAAAATATATCAGACTAATCTGTATCATAAGCTTTTCCTCGTTTCAAAATAATAAATTAACAACTGGCAACTTCTCGATATAATTGGTTTAAAATTCCGCTAAATAGATTGCTTTCAGTTGATAAAAAACACTCAAGTATTTCGAATTACAATAGTAAATCACCGCATTAACTTACTCAAATCAATTACTGTATCCTTCGAATAAATTTCCACCTTTAATAATTTACCCAAAAAGAAAATATTAATTATAGCCGACAGGAACATTGAAGTCGATGTAGCCACCTTGTCAGTCGGTTATGATGTACGGAATGGACGGGGAGTGCTTCCATAGAAGGAAACCGATGAAGATGCCGATACAGGTACCAAGGATTGCCATGGAGAAACCCAGGCCCGCCATGCTACCCGCTGTGTAGCCCGCCTGGATGAAGCGGAGTGATTTGTGTCGCATATTAGGGTGCAATGCGCCAGAAGTTGTCTCCAAAGACCCGCATTTGATAGTCACGAACTGGAAAATGGATTGTTGGTGAAAATCTGCATTGTGTCGCTATAAGTTAATTTAAGTTAATAGGTCTGATCAACTAAAGAAATGAAGTCGAAGAGTCATAAAGAAAGGGGCTCCATGAACAAAATCACCTACTATCATTAGAGGGTACTGTTTATGGATGGAGAAAAGTTACACGCAATGTGATAAAAAGGAACACAAGCAACTGAGACTTAACTCACGAAAGAAATAGGAAATGAAGAGGTGATATTAGTAAATGAAGCCTACCAAACGAAAAAACCAGGACATTGAAAATTAATTTAGTTGGGCAGAAGATATAAGTTTTGGGAAGAAAATTCTATATCAAAGATATATTAAAATGAGATTGATCAACTCAGTCAGTCAATTGAAGCTCTAAAATGCCGGATTCGTCAGTTTCTTATTACCTGAGATTTGAGAAATCTAAAATCCTTCTCTATATATTTATATTTTACAAACTCACCAATTTCCTGTTGGCTGACAGATCTAGATTCTTCTTTATTTACAAACTCACCAGTTTCTTGTTGGCTGACAGATCTAGCTTCACTGACAAGTTATGTTTATTGGTGACATCGTGCAGGAGTCTATAAGCATCTGCCATCATCAGCTGAGGTCTGGGTTTGGACACGGAACCTGCCACATCTGGCTTTTCTAAGAGCACGAACCACACATCCACCTCTCCAGTGGAATGGCGACTGCTTAGCTGTAAAGGAAAGAGATACGTAACATATTTTCGTGAATTAATTTCGACATTCATTTTAATAATTCATCGAATGTAAATTTAATGAGAATGAAGAATTCTCATTAATTCTTGAACAGTTGAACAATTCTAGAACATTGAACAATCAATGTTGTTAATTCAAATTTTTATTTTCCATAAGCACAATTTATAATTTGTTACGTTACGAATAGCATAGGAATATTTCGCTGATAATCTGAGTTGGAACGGCGCTTCCTCAACTTTAGTTGTCTATTTCAAGAGTTTAAAAACGCGTTGCGTAATCTTAAGATCACGCAAATTCGGTAAATTTTGCGGAACATAAATACTACCTATAAACAAATGGTTATTATAACAGATCTCATCTCAAATATCAAATTTAAACTAGGAAACATGAGACCAAATGTGCGCAGGTTAATAAAAAGATACCTAACTATTATATTACCTTTAAATCAAGGCTAATGTGCAGAATTGAACTGTATGTTGTTATTACCCTTGCTAAATTGCAGATGGTTATGTTTTGGTTGGAATTATTTGTAATCTTGTTATTCGCATAGCTCAAAAATTATTGAAATTCGGTGGGACCATTAGTCAATATTCAGGTATCAGTTTATTAGATTTTGGGAGCGAACGAGTAAAAGGTCAAGGTCCTTTATAACTAAAGGAATATTGGATGGTCAAGGTCATTTATAAGCGAAGGCGAAGGTATTCGCTCTACGAATGCTAGTTCTAGTTTATAATCGATTAATATATTGAGTTTATCCAGAACTCCAAATATTTAACTGGTTTGAGATGTAGAAGCAATAACAATATTACTCTTAACCACAATTAATAAAATTAGCGATCCACTGTTTGTTGCTGTGAGCATTGCTTAGTTTATTTGTTATTTTAACATTTTCAACAAATGCATTCTAAAATAGCCATATTGTGCACAGTGCCATTCAGTTGTTAATTGACTAGACAAAAGCATTCAAAATTCACCTAAAATGTTGTCATGCAAAGCTCTAGTATACGTTAATAATTATCGGTCGGTTCCACGTCTTCGATCATAAAGAAAAAACTTTAATTTTTATATTCAATTTTATTCATGATACCTGTAGGTATTATGGATACCAACTAAAGTAAAAATTAAATAGTAGCTAATTATTTTATCGTTTTTTCTTATTTATTTAATTATTCTTTATTGAATAAAGAATCATTATTTATATAGCAAGCAATAACACAAATATAAAAGATTCCAAGCCCTTACATAAGTTCAAAAAAACTTTGAAGTCAACTTCATAACCGAAGATGTGGAACCGATCAATAAATCGTAACTTACCCTAGTATATTTCCCATAGCATTACTTACAAACAGGTCCGTTATTCTCAAAGGTGACACACCGGCAATGCCCGCCACAGCGCTCCGTATAGAGTTCTTAGCCACCTCTAGGTTGTAGTGCACCAACTCGCTGTAAGAGACCTCTAGCGTCAACATTAGGAACAGCCTGTGAAAAGAAAGGGTAGTGATGGATACGGGTTAATAACTAGGAAAACACACCTACTTCCTGTTAATCAATAATTCAATACTCATACCTGTTAATCACTATTCAGAGTATTCACTACACCTGTTTTTCACAAATCTGGTAATCACTACACCTGTTAATTACTTTACCTGTTTATTCTGTTAAGACAAGGGGATATGTTGAATCGTTCCCAGGAAGGATGAGCATCACTAAACTCGTAGAAGAAAGTGTGTACTTTAGAGGTCCACTCTTTAGGGTTATTCTGTGAAAAAAAACCTATGTCACCAATTGGAAAGAAAAGAGAAACTTTCATGATTGGAAAAACAATGAACAAATTTAAGATTTCCAAAAAAGAAACTTTATCTAATTGTATGTAGATATTTTAGATTGGTCTGAGTAGCTACACGAAGATAATTTTGTAAGATTTGAAAATAATAGAACACAAGAAAACTGTGAAGAGACTAAGTAAAAAAATCAATAAAAATTCAGCAAAATGTAAGAAATATTCTTATAATGTTAGTAAGTGTACTTATGAACATTATTAAGATATTACATAGATATTGAAAATTAGATAAATAAAAAATAACGTTTATCTGGATTAATGTTATTTAGCAATTAATATTCAATCTAACTACATGGATAATTGTAATGATCACTACTTAAATTCTAACAGTTCTATCAGTGAAGGTAGAGCAAAGCATCAATTACCAGGTGTGAATTGAATAATTCAAAATGTTATTATCATTTAAAAAATATGAGCATTAAAATGTATCCACTGCACTGAAAATAATGAATATATTTTAATATTTCATTTTGATAATATTAACTTACTGAAATTTTAATCTGGTTTTTAATTCATACCTGGCAATTGCTACTTTGCCCTAATAACAGTGTCTTACCCCCTGGGCAATGTAGCTGGATATCCCCACAGGAACCTGTCGCCTCTTGTTCAGAACCTCTATCTCCACTGTCCATGTCTTGTGGGTGAAAAAGATCTCCACTGTGGAGTACTGCTTCTTCCTAGTACCTCTGTCAGCCACCCACACATCGCACAGAATACCCCGCACAACGCGCTGAAAAATAAAACATATTTATTTTGGATTTCTTTCAAATTAAAAAAATGTTATGAAATGAAAAAGTGCGAATCTAGCTATATGAGTTCAATTTTTAAAATTTAGTAGGGTTTAACGTCTTCTTTCCGCCGTTTCGACAATATCGCTGAAGTCAAAAGGAAATTGAAATACAAGGGACTGAAAGAAGCAGTCAGAAAGGAAAGTGGCTCCAAGAAAAAAGTTGCCAACCAGTTCCACCGTCGGTGACAATGCTCATGACTGCAGAAAAGCTACTCCGTGAATGGAGTCACTTACCAATGAATGTGACGAAGAGACACAAACACCCTTGACGGCATGCAAGGATGGAAGAGGAAAATGAAGAGGTGATAGTAAATCAGGACTATGTTCTTACCTAACACAAATTCAAAGACCTCGTAGTTGAAGAGCATAACCCTAGCGCTATCTTCTATAACTGCAAGTAGCGTTAAAATAATGATAAATATGGTAAAAAAAAAGAAGATACATAATCCAAGTTACAACAGTTTGGGCCCCCTTCTTTTCCATTCGGCATTCACCACAGACAGCTTCAGGATAGAGCCCCGGGAAGCTGATTTCTAGCGATATTATTTCTAGCGCTATGATTTCTAGCGCTATGATTTCTAGCTATATGCTTTCTAGCGCTATGATTTCTAGCTATATGCTTTCTAGCGCTATGATTTCTAGCTATATGCTTTCTAGCGATATGATTTCTAGCTATATGATTTCTAGCGATATGATTTCTAGCGCTATGAGTTCCGGCGATATGATTTCTAGCGCTATGAGTTCCGGCGATATGATTTCTAGCGCTATGAGTTCCAGCGATATGATTTCCAGCGATATGAGTTCCAGCGATATGATTTCCAGCGATATGATTTCTAGCGATATGATTTCTAGCGATATGATTTCTAGCGCTATGATTTCTAGCGATATGATTTCTAGCGATATGATTTCTAGCGCTATGAGTTCCGGCGATATGATTTCTAGCGCTATGAGTTCCGGCGATATGATTTCTAGCGCTATGAGTTCCAGCGATATGATTTCCAGCGATATGAGTTCCAGCGATATGAGTTCCAGCGATATGATTTCCAGCAATATGATTTCTAGCGATATGATTTCTAGCGATATGATTTCTAGCGCTATGATTTCTAGCGATATGATTTCTAGCGATATGATTTCTAGCGATATGATTTCTAGCGATATGATTTCTAGCGATATGATTTCTAGCGCTATGATTTCTAGCAATATGATTTCTAGCGCTATGATTTCTAGCGCTATGATTTATAGCGATATGATTTCTAGCGCTATGATTTCTAGCGCTATGATTTCTAGCGATATGATTTCTAGCGATATGATTTCTAGCGATATGATTTCTAGCGATATGATTTCTAGCGATATGATTTCTAGCGATATGATTTCTAGAGATATGATTTCTAGCGATATGATTTCTAGCGATATGAGTTCTAGCGATATGAGTTCTAGCGATATGAGTTCTAGCGATATGAGTTCTAGCGATATGATTTCTAGCGCTATAAGTTCTTACCGTTCCTTTGTAGATGAACTGGTGCGGGTCTAGCGATATGAGTTCACTGGCGTGTCTCAGTCTGATGGACTTTTTCTCAGTGGGAGTAGCGTCCAAAGCAGACAAGGGGATGCCTTGGATGGAGCAGTTGGTAGTCTTCTCGTTAATCATGTACTGGATACCTGAAAACAAACACTGTCTAAACTACTTCATATTAGTGAAATGAAAAAAATATTAGAACAAAAAATATTCTTGTAAAACTATTATTTTTTTAAAGAAGAAATATTTTGTACCAACAAAAAATATTCTTGTAAAACAAAAAGTATTTTTGCAAACAAAATATTTTTATATAACAAAAACAAAATAATTTTGTAAAACAAAACAATTTTTTTTCAATGAAAATATGTAGGTTTGATCTATTGAAGCATGTAAAATTAACTTTTCTCTTTTGTTTCATAGTAAGAAATTTATGTAGGTACTAATATTAATAAGTTTAAGTATGTATAGAAAAATTAAACAACTTTCTTTTTCCATTAAAATAGCGTTACAACACAATAAGACAATTATATCAGATATATTTTCATAGCAGTTAAGAAAAAAACATTTATTTAATTTCTTTAAAAGTTCATCATTACTAAGGCTCAATTTGCTGCATTATATTTACATTGAAAATACCAGAAGGAAACTTTTTATAAAGACAGAGAAATGAAAAATAAAGAGACGCAAATTAGTTAACTATTTCCTTTGCCTCTCTTCTTTATTATTACATCCACCTTTCATTTTAATCCATTATTAAAAAGGATTCACATTCTTCTCCTTTAATCCCTTATCCATTACTTTAATAGTTCCCCATCCCCTCTCTCCAATCCCCACTCACCAGTTCTGAAGTCGTGTATCACCCTGAAAGTCTCCACTGAGCTCATCTCCGTCATACCGGGTGTATTCCTCACGAAGAACATTTCCTGGGCGTGAAGGTGCGGTCTGTACGTGTACGAAACCAGCTTCTCTTCCGAATCATAACTCTGGTGCTCGTAAGCAATCGTACCTACGTTCTGAAATTAAGAAAAAAATCATTTATGGTAGTTTTCAGGTTTAAAAGATCAATAAATTTAATGCATGGAAATGTTTTACCTCAATTATAGTCTCCATAGTGAGGGTGAACTGGTTAGCCAATTTGGGGAGGAACTTGCGCTCGTGAGAAGGGCAGAAGACACCGTTAGGGGTCACCATGAGATCCTGAACAGACACCACTGTTGTGGGTAGGGACTGGACGCGATACTCCAGCGATACTGAGCCACCCCGCGATAGGAAAACAGAGCCTGGGAAGGGTACACACAGAGAAAATGTAAAGAGGGTGAACAACAAAAATATAGGTATTTGCACTTTGATGAGTAGAAATTGAATAAAATAGTGAAGTAGTATGATGAAATGAATGAACAATGCCTAATCCATATCGAAAAGTCTTACTTATTCCACAGGAAATACATAGCTAATAGCTCACACATTTTAAATTCGAAAAAAAAATCTTCTTCTGCAAACAGAATAGATATTCTTTACGTTTATGATATCTATGTATGATCTATTCCTTCAATTATTTTTAGTATTGCATCCAGCAATAGTTTCCCTTATATGAAAATTGAATTTAACAGAATTCACTGAATTTGAAGAGTTAATTTCAGAAGCTGCACTATTTCGACTAGTCATTCCTAACCTGAGCCTCGCACGGAGAAGTAGTGAGGTGCCATGTCCGCTCCGACAGAATACTTTTCACTCTGCGAAAACACCGCTTCGACTTCGATAATCTGATTGTTTACTCGCCAAGAAAAAAACTTCTGAGCCACGCCTAGTTTTACCTGAATAGAATATTTATTGTGAGAAAATGTATTTAAATAAATACCCTTCATTTAAGTAATTAGCGTGGGTAATGTGTGCAGTTTACCTCTGACATGGTGGCGTTGTTCATCGCCAAGTAGCTCAAAATGCTGCCCACAGTAACGTAAGGGCGGCAATATCTGTCGCTGCTGCAAAAGCATTTTTGAGGCAATTTGGACCTTCTCCCACATTTTACTCCTGAAAATACATTAGTGTGACAGTTTAATACTCATGGAATTCTATATTTATATTTAGTTAATATAATGAAATATTTCCATCCCAGAGATATCACCATAGAGATATCACCTCTACAGGACAATAGTTAATAACAAAACTAGGTTCAGGACATCTTTTGAAAAAGAACAGTTTTTAGTTCATGTATTAAATATCTAATTAGAATATACCTCATTGTGAAATTTTTTCTAATCAATCGGGTAGTGACAATAAACTTTTAAATTCATAGATCCCGAAAATATCATAGACAGAGAGAATTAGACAGTATTGAATAGTTCTAAGCCAGCGGTATATAGTATTCGATACCATTTCATTTCGTCTATTTAAGATTTTAAAAGCATATTGTCAAAACGGTACAGTAATCATATATGTGCATAAATATTTTAGGAAAAGGTTTGTTGTTACCGTCCACTGTGTAGCCCTCTGACGTGGTGGTATCGAACAAACAGGAGATGTTCAAGTTCTTCGATATGAGAGAATGGTGCGCTCTGCCATCTTTCTCCCGTTCTTTCACTTCGTATTCCTCGCCGTCATAAACATTGTTCACAGACAGAACCAATTCGTAATTCTGGGTGGTGTAATAAATATTTCATTTAGGCCTTTTAGGGGATTTAACGTCTGCGTTGAATGCCCAGGCCAACTTTTTCATATTTCATTAACATTTACTAATAGACATATAATACTTGGTTACATTCTAGAAATAAAATATCTAAAATATAATGAAACCGTTGAGAAATTAGGCTACATAGAAATGGAGGTATAATTGGGTGTACCACTAAATGGGTGTAGGCTGATTTTCCGAAAACGAATTGGCCGAAACAAAATTTGCCGAAAACTAATTCACCGAAATGGATTCTCCGAATACAATTTTGATGAATCCTAAATGTGTCGAAAACAGATTTGCCGAAATACGGATTTGCCGAAGGACAAATTTTCCGAAAGACGAATTTGTCGAAAATCAAATTTAATGTATTCAAAAATAACATTCTGTTGAATTTTGTAGTTCTCATTATTATATCTTATGCACAAAAAAAAAACATTTCTTATATGAGTTTGACATTACTATTGCTATATAAATTTGTATTCCGCTAATTCATATATCTAACTGTATATAAATTAAATATTAATATGTATATATGGCATTACTAATAAAGGGTTGATAGAAATCAATGTTTTTACCCGAAACAATTTTATTCATGCAAGTGACACTATCGCTGAAGCTAGAGGTATATTGGGAAAATATAAACATATCTAATAGTTTATTCATTACTAACAATATTATATTTTAAACACAATAAATGGAATAAATATTAATAATGTCAGTCACAAATTACCTTCTGTATGGTATACTATTAACAACTGAATAAAAATTATGCAGTTAACATGGAAATTTACAAAAATGAATAAACACGCTAGAAACACACAATATAAAAACAACCAAACGCTCAAATGAAAGAAATGCAACATAGTCATATAGCTGACTGACTGATTCATGACTGAATAAAGATTGAACGTCTTTAAAATAAGAAAAGACAAAGAATCATTTAGTGCCACAAAGATTAACACAATGAATAACGAAGAGATAGAATAATTAAAGGATCATTTAGTACAATAACTGAGGTTTATGATTTCGTTTCTTTCTGTAACTTTTGTGTAATTGTACATTCTGTTTTAAACAAGTCTTTCGGTAAATTTGTCTTTCGGTAAATTTGTCTTTCGGTAAATTTGTCTTTCGGTAAATTTGTCTTTCGGCGAATCTTCATTTCGGCGAATCTGTTTTCGACCAATTTGGGTTTCGGCAAATTCGTTTTCGGCGAAACCGGTTCGGCGAATTAGGGTTCGGCGAATTAATTTTCGGAGAATTTGGTTTCGGGTAATTCGTTTTCGGGTAATTCGTTTTCGGCCATTCATGGCGTTGGAACAGATTTATTGACAAATATTATCTAAATATATTATGAACAGAAATGTGAGATTCTCACATCAAGATGGCGTAATTCTATAACACATTAAGGCTTTTAAACTAAATTAGTCTAATATTATACTATTATAGACGAATAAATTGATTCACAATCCAGTCAATGTATAAAAAAAATCGCAGCTTCTTTAAAACTTAAAACACACCTATTATTTTTCATGTACAGTTGAGGGCCACCGTACACACGTAAGGTTTTTTAAGTCTTTCCACCAGACTTTTTGCTAAGCTCTTCCTACTTTTTCTACGAGAATAAAGGAAAAAACGGGTATTTATGATACCTGCAGGTATCATGGACACCAACTGAAATAAATAATAATTATATCGTTTTTTCTTATATTCTCGTGGAAAAAGTAGGAGGAGCTTAGCAAAAAGTTTGGTGGAAAGACTTAAAAAAAACCTACGTGTGTACGGCCCTTTAAAATAAATAGTTTTGAGTTGTTTCCAATAGCGCATACTTACGATGCTTAAAGTTGGGACATCTATGGACTGGACCCTACTAGTCAGGTTCTCGGGGTTGGACTCGGTGAAAGGGTCTTCCTTTCTTAACAAGGATGGGGCTGGGGAAAGGGTGGGCACATCTGTTAGAGTCGCTGTGAGAAAAGAACCAAGGGAAAAAGCGATTAGGAGATGGTAGACATTAACCCGTATACGGTTGCTAAACTTTAACTTTGCTGATGTGCCACATCTACAGATTGCTGTCCCAAAATAAGGTCACTCTCCATGTACAGGTTAAAACCAAATGTGTAAGACTATTTCTAGATTTTGAATCTCATTATTATATAACCTAGACAAGTTTGTGCCTGGAATTTTAACATGAACAATTTTTAAAATAGAAAAAGGAGGACATACCCAAAAGTTTTTAAATATTTAATATAAATGTCCGATCAATATAATAAAATAGAATAACTTTACAAAATATTTCAAAATGTATCATGTGGCTAATGCGTAACCCTTTATGCCTTGAATAATTTGAACCTGAAAAAAACGACCATTTTTTAAATATTTAGGCTAAGAAGGCGTATTGTACGATAAAAAAATATAATATAACTTTTTGAAAAAAAATTGGCACAATTGAATTTAATCAATACACTGCAATATCAGTTTTACTTTCAATTTGTTAACTTTAAGAAAAGACCGTTTGTTTTGAATATCAGTAGGTATAATCTATTCAATATTCGGGTATAGCTATAAAATGGAAGTAAATTTATTATGTATACTTTTATTTACATAAAAAATAATTTATTACATAATATTGTAGAATTAATGTCTAGATATGTCATTATTCTGAAAATCGTATAAAATTTAGTTCAGTATATATATTGTATATGCTTTCAAACAATTCTATACTCTATGCGCATCAATAGTACGAAACACTAATCAGGCGCTAAAGAAAAAGATTGTACACGCTTTGCCTAGATTACCAATTAGAATTTTAAAAACAATCATTGTATATTTGGTCATAATTTAAACTGTTAATGATTATCTAAATTAAATACCGGTATATTTAGTAAATTTTCTCCAGTTCCATACCCTTACCTGAATATTCAGCACATTATAATATACCTTACTAACTGAAATTTAAATCAAGAAGGTGTGCAATCTTTATCTTTGAACTTAAGGGGGTCAAATGATTTCATTCCAATATTTTTTTATTTAGAATCTGATTTGTTTGGAATTTTACATGTATAAGTAAAAACAAATATAAAAAGGCTTTTGCTCGTAGTAATTTCTCAAAGTTTTCGATAGTTTTTGAATTTTTCACGTTTTTTGGCAATTTTTTAGATTTTAGGGGTAATATTTGACGCGCTAATTCTTGAGAGGTAATCGATGGAATTTTCTCTGTTTGTTTCTATACATTGCTATTTATCTTGAGAATAAATGTTAGGAAGCAATTCTGCGAATCTTTTTCCTGTTTTTCAATTATTCACAATTTCCCTTTTTTCATATGTTTACTAATATTTAGTAAAAATGAAAAAAAAAATGAAATTCAGCTTCCTAAGAATTGAAGATACAACAATTCTCTACACCTTAAAATTAGAATGGTGAAAATCGGTCCGTAAATACTTCAGAAATAGAGCTTTGAATGTGAGAAAAAGAAGTGGGAGTAAAACATTTCTAAAGTTTGAGCTGATACACTTGCCAGTGCTACCACGCCACAGTTTTCGTACGACTGTAGCAGTTCTGGTACGTTTTATCGCTACTCTGTTTTCAGATTATTACAGAGAAAATGTTCGAGAATAATTCTAGCCAAGGAAACGTAAATTGGAAATTTGACGATTTTTGAGTCAGTTGGCCCCCTTAAAATTAGCAACTCGGAAGTGAAAACGAATATTGAAGTGTATTGGATATAAAATTATTTAAAATCATATACAGGGTGGGGCGTAAGTTTGGAAGCAATTTTTCAAACATTAATATAATTCTTAAAAATAAGTTCCTAAGTAGGTGATAGGGTTTGATCTATAGTAGAGACACTACATTATGACGTGGCAGTGTTATTTTTTACAAAAATTTAGTCAATTCAAAAATGTCAGACAAAAGAGAAGCCATTATTGCTCTACACCGTGCCGGGAAGTCAGATTCCGTCATTTCAAAGACTCTCTCATATAGCGAGATCGACTGTTTGGAAGTGTGTGAAGCATTTTAATGAGAGAGGAGACTTTACTGATCGTCCAAGAAGTGGTAGACCACGATCACAAAGCACCAAACAACTGATAAAATGTGCCCGAGAGAAGATCAGGAGGAACCCGAAAAGGTCAATACGATTGTTAGCCAAAACAGCTAATGTGAGTCCCAGAACATTGAGAAGAGTTGTCAAAGAAGACCTAAAGAAGTCCTCTTTCACCCTCCAAAAGAGACTGACTCTGTCAGAAGCTGTAAAGAAAAAGAGATTGGAGAGAAGCAAAGCACTTCTGAGAGAATTGAAGTCTGGCACGGCTGGTGAAATTGATTGGTCTGACGAAAAAATTTTCACAGTGGAAATGGTTCACAACCGGAGGAATGACAGAATAATTGGTAAAAGTGCAAAAGACATCCCATACAACCAAAAAACTGTCCACAGAACCATGAAACCTGCTTCAGTAATGGTCTGGGCCGCCGTTTCAGAAACTTGGAGATCTCCTTTAATTTTTGTGGAACAAGGCGCCAAAATCAATGCTAAATGTTATATTGAGAATATTTTGACGCCAATGTTGGAGTCAGCTAAGGATCACTTCGGTAATGACACTCTATGGACATTTCAGCAAGACAGCGTGACTTCACATACTGCAAATGTCACTCAAAACTGGTGCCATGACCATCTTCCACGGTTTTGGTCCAAAGAAATGTGGCCTCCCTGCTCCCCAGATGTTATTCCTATGGACTTTTCGGTATGGTCCAATCTTGAATCAAAGGCCTGTGGTAAATTCCATCGCAGTGTGGATGATTTAAAGCGTTCGCTCCAGAGATCTTGGAAGGAAATTTCACAAGAACAGTTGCGTGCCGCAGTAGGAGTTCGGAGGAGATTTGAGGCTGTTATTAGAAACAAGGGAGGACATTTTGAATAAATTTATGATTTTTGAATTCTTAAAACCCTTATGTAATAATACATAAGTTATAACTGTAAATTATTAAATATATTTTTCGTTGGATTATAATATGCACTTTCATTTGCTTCCAAACTTACGCCCCACATTGTAGAAACAAATATATGCTATCAGATTTCATTGGATTTACAGCTAGATGATGGGGTATATTAGCTGTATTGATTAAAAGATTAAAGCAACAAAATTGCTTGGAGAGGAACTTTTAAGGCTTCCTCACACATGTCAGGGATCCGTCCGGGACGTCTCCGGTCAGTGATTTTTACTCATTGTGAGGAGCCGGTACTGTGTGAATGTGTCCGTTGAAATTAAAGTAACAATATATTTTTCACTGAATCACTGAGAGGAGACGGATCGGTGACGTCCCGGACGGATCACTGTGTGAAGCAGTCTTAAAGCTCATCCGTACACGAGTGTCTTTTTGACGGATCGTCTTTTCCTTGCATTTAAAATTGCCCGTCTTTTACCGTGCGTTCATAAGACGCATATGTGCCCAAGACTTATAGACTTTATAAGCCTTGTGTGTGCCCACATACAATAGAATTAATGCTATTTTTGGGACATGAGTTAATTAACGCACGTCTAAAACACGCTCTTGTCAAAAGACGCCTTTATATAACATATAATTGATCTCATTTCTTTTCTTGAAACTCGAAACTCTTATTAATTTAATTAACCCACATCAGCAACCTTTCTCTACATTGAACTGTTCTGTTTGTATAAATTATGTATTTGAACTTTAGGTGTTCAACACTTTACTGTTTTTTATGCTGGTTCTATTTCGCGTTTTTGGTTAATAATAATTCGCTAAGAATTTTAAGATTATTTAGAAACTGAATTGAAGGAATGGATTAGAAACAAGACATGATTTCTGTTTCTGCTTTTTGGCTGACATTTCCTATTATGACGATACAATCAAAAGGTAGTGACATGTGATTTAATTAGAAAAATTAGAAGCCAATCAGCATTAATTAATTATTTTGTGTAACCTAATTTTATTAAAAATCTCATTCATATAGCGTGTATTTTTCATTTGTGTATATTAACAACTATTTCTCATATATTTAATTTAATGTAAATTGTATGTAGGATGTATCCGCAATAATCACCACCAGATAGCGCTTCATTGCACATTTAATTCCGATAAATAAGTGAACTCTGTGCAAATTAGTCAGTTCAGTTACTAACAGATCTGTGAGTAATGCTAATTGTAGTCAAGAACAGTCAAGGCGTCGTTTAACGACGTCTTTGTAGTTTATTACTGATTTAACATAAAATATATATATATCGAGGGGTAGTGCCGCCCTCCTCCCCACCCCGAATTCCCCTGCCCGGTCATTAAACAATCATGAAGTGTGCAGTACAACAAACTAGCGGATACAAAAAACTACATTAAATCATAAAATCAAACGAGGGATTTAGTCATTTCAGTCCATTTTAACTCACTAACATGATCCTTGTCTGTGACTCATAATTGACCCATAATTCGTCAATTACCCACATTTAAGTCATTTCAGTCCAATTTCAATCCCTAACATCGACCTTGTCTGTGCTTGACTACAATTAGTGCGATCGGTGTTGAACGTTTGAGTTGTAGTGATGGAAGCTCTAATAGATTTAAATTTATTAATCAAGTAGTTTAGCGGTAAAGCTGCTGCTCTTGAATATAGGAAGCTCTTAATAAACTCTATGTTCGAACAGTATTCTTGAAGTACAGATTTCGTGAGCTTTCTAGCTCTATTTATATCTTAATTGCTAAAGAGTTATCCTAAACTCTAATAATTTACTAACTTTGCGTCTAACCATATAGCTAAGTATTAAATTTCAAGGTTTGTCTTGAAATAATTTGAATTATCGCTCAATATTGCGTCTGGTTGGTGGTGATCAATTATTAAAACTATTTGTTTCTAATTCTTTTAGAATAAAACTGGCGACCACTTAACCTGTTGGCATTACCTACTGATGACCTAAATCGTCTTCATTTTTCATCCAAGCATGCTGGCATATCTATTTCAAGGTTTATCTCGAATATTTGCATAACTGTGAGAATTTGTGGTGGAATTATACATTTCAGATAACTGAATAAACATCGGCAACTTCTTTAAATTATTATTATCCTTTAAATATCCCCAAATTTCTGATTTGTAGCCGGATAATTCTAACAAATTTGCAATATTTAAAAAAAATCCTAATTCTTAAATGCTATTCTACGTATCTACTTGCCTGTGTCTACAGTATCACACAGACTTTAATAACTGTGTGTACTATGACTTCATCATCATTTTATTAAAGAACAATAATAAATAAATAAAGTTAAAATTATGAACACTAAAATGTGTAGTGTATTTATTAAAAGCGGATAACATCATTAACTGTTGTAAAATGATAAGTAACATTAGTAATTTTAACATATTTTGATATTTATTTAACATATTTTGATATTTATTTAACATAATATTCGGTTTGAGATAAAAATAATTTTTCTAAATTAGATTTATCGGGGGGCATCCTGTCCCCCACTCCTGCCAGCTCATTAATAATCAATCAGGCATTTTATCGCGGATCTCAATCGATGGCGCAACCATCGATCGATTTCTGCGCGTTCGAATGATACGAATTTTCTTAGTCTATGCATTTAATTAACTGTTTTGTTTTTAATGAAAAAATACTTTTAAATCCTTTTTTTTTATATTTAATGAGGCAACCATCAGTCGATTGTTGCGCATTTGAATGATATGGATTTTGTTAGTTTGATGGTTGCCCTATTAAATGTAACAATTAGATGCATAAACTAACAAAATCCATATCATTCAAACACGTAACAGTCGATTGATATTTGCCTTATTAAATATAAAAGAAATGTTTAAAAAGACAAAATTTCCAATAAAAACAAAACAATTTGCAGATCACTCAAACGCGCGTGACATATACCTTACCCTTAAGACTTTAGCCACTGTGCAAAGTGTGCATCTCCTTACCTATATGTACAGTGCCTGTATCAGCTGCTGAAATGCGTACAGGGCCTGTAGTGAGTGCATGGACATTCAGAGTGCACTGTACCAGCATGTAGCACGCTACGGCCACTGGAAACATGCTGAAACTGAGGGAAAAGTTAAACACACTGTAAAGCAGATATACAGTCACATCAGGTATTTAATGGGAAACATGTATTAATATATTTAAATTTATCGGTTAAACTTTGAAGTATCGGTCCATTGCACGATAGTTTCCCTAGTTTTATCGGTTAAAGTATCGGTCTATTGCACGATAGTTTCCCTAGTTTTATCGGTTAAAGTATCGGTCTATTGCACGATAGTTTCCCTAGTTTTATCGGTTTATTGCACGATAGTTTCCTTAGTTTTATCGGTTTATTGCACGATAGTTTCCCTAGTTTTACCGGTTAAAGTATCGGTCTATTGCACGATAGTTTCCGTAGTTTTATCGGTCCATTAAAGTCAAAGATGTCATATTTTTTCCCACATTCTTGCAGAGAAAAAGAGGGTTAATGTCCAATACTTATATTCCTTTTAATTAACACATTTACTAAATAACTTAAAACACTGAAGACATTAGATGTTAACTTACTGCATTAGAAGCATTTATTTCTTCAATACCGGAAAAGTAGTCAGTCCCCTTCACAGCACCAAACACCCTCACTCCTCGACTGCCTGAGGGAAACTGAGTCTGAATGAGATAGCAACTCAGACTTCAGACTTGGATTCGGACAATCGTCTGCTGAGGTGAAAAAATGTGAGTAAAGCCGCGTACAGACGTACGCATTTACAAAATTTGCATGCAATCAAATATCAGAATACTAAAGCTGCTTAATTATAGGGATTCCATAATTTTTTTTTTCATTTTAGTTGGGGATTTAACGTTCGCTTCGGAGACAAATCCATACCGCTGGAGTCGAAAGGAAATTAGGTACAAGGGACTCAAAGAAGAAGTCAGAAAGGAAATTGGCAAGTTCATGGATGCATGAAAGCTACTCAGTGATTGTAGTCACTTACAAAGGAATGTAACGAAAAGGGACACAAGCACCGGTGGCTGCACTCACTGATGTAAGAGGAAAATGAAGAGGAGATAGTAAATGAGGCTTTCGAGCCCACCTAACACAAAAATCTAAGAGGAAAATGAAGAGGAGATAGTAAATGAAACAAATGAGTCTACGTAAACCATCGTAGTTGAAGAGCAAAACCCTAACGCCTTCCTCTACAACTGCAAGTATCGTTAAACAAATGGTAAACATGGTAAATAATGACAATTTATCATCCAAATTACAACAGTTCGGGGCTCGAGGGACGACACTCCCCTTCTCTTCCATTCACCACAGACAGCTTCAGGATAGAGCATCTGAGGGCTAAAATCATATTGAAACCAGATAAATATTGTATAGCTTTTATTATCAAGACCCTGACAGTTATACTCATTTTAACAGTATTTACCTGATGTATGAACATAATTCAAAAAAAATCATGAATTATTCAAGTTGAGAACAAATAATTGAGAGGAGTATTAATATCACAAAAAAATACAAACAGATGCCTCATCTACCACTAAATTACTGAGAAATAATTTAAATTATAATAATTAAAGTATGGATATGGAAAATAAATTAAATTATTTTGCATAAAAATTAGCTTTAATTAATATTTTTCTAAATTTTCTTAGATATGGATTCATTTTTTAATTCAATATTTTGTACAAATTGATAGCTACTTATTTTAATTACACTAGAAGTATAGAAGATCATTTCTTTCTCAATACAATAGTACTAATTCTATTTATTTACAATACGAAATTTTATACAATAATTAATTTAGTAGAGGTTGTCTGCTTCGGAACCAAAGTCCATATCTCTGACGTCAAAAGGAAATTAAGTACAAGGGACTGGAAGAAGAAGTCAAAAGGAAAGTGGCTCCATGAACAAAGTCACTTACCATCGTCGGTGACAATGCTCATGAATGCAGAAAAGCTACTCCATGAGTGCAGCCACCACAAGCACCGGTGGCTTGACTTACGGATGGAAGAGGAAAATGAAGAGGTGATAGTAAATGAAGCCTACGAGTCTACCTAACACAAAAATCTAAGACCTCGTAGTTGAAGAGCATAACCCTAGCGCTATCCTCTAAAAAATGATAAACATGTTAAAAATGAAAAATAAACAATACGTAATCCAAATTACAACAGTTCAGACCCCCCTCCTCTATCTCTCCCACAAACAGCTTCAGGATAGAGCTCCTGGGGGCAATTTTATACAATAAACAGTGTATAGCTACGATAGGAATAGGAAATATAGCTACAATAGGAATAGGAATTATAGCTACAATAGAAATAGGTATAGCTACAATAGATAGGTATAGCTACGATAGGAATAGGAAATATAGCTACAATAGGAATAGGAATTATAGCTACAATAGAAATAGGTATAGCTACAATAGATAGGTATAGCTACAATAGAGATAGCTATAGCTACAATAGAGATAGGTATAGCTACAATAGAGATAGGTATAGCTACAATAGAGATAGGTATAGCTACAATAGAGATAGGTATAGCTACAATAAAGATAGGTATAGCTACAATAAAGATAGGTATAGCTACAATAGAGATAGGTATAGCTACAACAGAGATAGGTATAGCTGCAGAAAATATCAATAATTTACTAATTATACAATTTATCATATTTATTACCATGAGTAGCTACCAAATAACTTCATAATAATTAATAACTAAAGAAACCGTGGCATCCGGTTATTGAGTATTTCCCCTATCTTTAAGACGGCATAAAAAGTTTGAGTTATTTACATGTTGGTTGAGAAGTTACTATCTTATTTTGTCAATAAATAAATAACAAACGTGAATAATAAAAATACAACTAGAGACATAATGCAGGGTAAAATTTCAATTACCGGATGCGACAAATATAACAAATGGATTGTTTTAACTTGTTGCAATTCAAAATAGGTATTAGGGCAACCAAATTGAAGCTCTCAAAAGAGCAAAAAGAGAGCCTTTGAGATCATAGAGCTCTCAGAAGAGCCTTTGAGATCATAGAGCTCTCAGAAGAGCCTTTCTGTCAGATATAGTGAGACCTCTCAAAAGAGCCTTCCTCTCAGTTACAGTGAGAGCTCTCAAAAGAGCTATCCTCTCAGTTACAGTGAGAGCTCTAAAAAGAGCCTTCCTCTCAGTTACAGTGAGAGCTCTCAAAAGAGCCTTCCTCTCAGTTACAGTGAGAGCTCTCAAAAGAGCCTTCCTTTCAGTAGCAGTGAGAGCTCTCAAAAGAGCCTTTCTCTCAGTTACAGTGAGAGCTCTCAAAAGAGCCTTCCTCTCAGTAGCAGTGAGAGCTCTCAAAAGAGCAGTTTGCGAGCTTTCCTCTCAGTGACATTCTCTTTGTAGCCATGTACCAGTGCTCTGTCCAACTCACTCTCAGGCACCTTTAATATCACTCTCAGAGCATGCCGTATTGCCTGGTGAAGGAAAATACTTTACAATATTTAAACACAGAAGAAATATTAAATATATCACAGTGCTACTTTTGAATATTAGGAAAAAACAGCCTAAATTGATACAAATCCTTTAATTTTCTATTTGTTCTGACTTTTGAAGCTCTGAAATAATTTGAATACAGTTTTCATATCTGCAATAATTCATTTTAAGTAGTCTAAAAAATTAGCAGGAATTATGCTTCTAAGTCTAAGGATAAAAAGGAACACCAGTACTGGAATGAACATTTCTTTAAAAAACAGGACATTTCGATAGTCTAGCTGTGATAATGACAGCTAGACTATCGAAACGTCCGGTTTTTTAAAGAAATGTACATTCCAGTACTGGTGTTCCTTTTTATCCTTAATTCATTTTAACTTATGGGGCCTCATTCACTGTGAGATCACCTAGAGCATAACACCCTCATCTCTTGGATTTCGATGAAATTTGGTGTAGCTACATGGAGATAATGATAAAAAACCCATTTCTGAAATTTTGAGGTCAATCCAAACTACAGGTCAAAAGTTATGACCTGGGTAATTTTGAGGTCACCCACTTGGTCACCTTCTTTCCGTGGGCAATAACTAGAGTAAATATTGTCATAAATGTAAAAAGTTATACATATTTGGAATCAGGATCAAACAAGGAATCTAATTATGTAAGTCATAGAACTCTAAGTTGAATAATGAACATTTTACCCTCAGCCAAAAATTTGAGAGCAAAATTTCCTCTTTTCGGCATCAATTTAAAAAAAAAATTATAAGTACTTAGAGTTCTATGACTTACATATTTAGATTCCTTGTTTGATCTTGATTCCAAATATGGATAGCTTTTTATATTTATGACAATATTTACTCTAGTTATTGCCCACGGAAAGAAGGTTACCCAGGTCATAACTTTTGACCTATAGTTTGGATTGACCTCAAAATTTCAGAAGTGGGTTTTTTGACCATTATCTCCATGTACACCAAATTTCATCGAAATCCAAGAGATGAGGGTGTTAATTTCAATTTTTTTTAGATGATCTTACAGAGAACACCCTTTAAAGCATTTAAAGTGAAAGGAAGATGTCTTTTTTCACTATACATTCACTTATGTTCCTAAATTTTTCACCAATAGATTATTATTTGTAACTAAAAACTTTACTAATACTCTCATCTAAATGTAAAGGAGTATACATTTCAATGAAGTACTAACTAACTAACTACAAACGTACCTCTGGCAGCCACACGAGTATAACATACTGCTCAGGGTTCTGGAAGAGGGGGTCCATAGCCTCCAAGGTGTCCCTAAGATGGTTCACAGCCTTGCACACCTTGTGCCAGTGTTCATAGGCCTTTAGGGGGCCCCAATGGAGGGACCACTTCATCCCCTCTCTATTGGAGGGCATTTGGTACTCGGTGTGTAGCGCACTGGGTATTTCCCCATTCAGAATCTGAGTGAGGGAAATGAGAAAATAAGTTATCTGTGATGGGGTAAGTTATCTTTGATGGGGTAAGTTATCTTTGATGGGGTAAGTTATCTTTGATGGGGTAAGTTATCTTTGATGGGGTAAGTTATCTTTGATGGGGTAAGTTATCTTTGATGGGGTAAGTTATCTTTGATGGGGTAAGTTATCTTTGATGGGGTAAGTTATCTTTGATGGGGTAAGTTATCTTTGATGGGGTAAGTTATCTTTGATGGGGTAAGTTATCTTTGATGGGGTAAGTTATCTTTGATGGGGTAAGTTATCTTTGATGGGGTAAGTTAAGCGAATTATTTGTCAATTTCAAATCTTCTGTCATATAAAACGATATAATAATTGTTATTTACTTTTTAATTTTATCCATAATATATCAAAGTAAAATTAAAAGTAAATAATAAAAAAATACCACCAAAATATCCTACTTACTAGGTGGTTAGGACAGTCAGCACTCACCTTTACTAGGTAGTTAGAACAGTCAACACTCACCTTTACTAGGTGGTTAGAACAGTCAGCACTCACCTTTACTAGGTGGTTAGAACAGTCAGCACTCACCTTTACTAGGTGGTTAGAACAGTCAGCACTCACCTTTACTAGGTGGTTAGAACAGTCAGCACTCACCTTTACTAGGTGGTTAGAACAGTCAGCACTCACCTTTACTAGGTGGTTAGAACAGTCAGCACTCACCTTTACTAGGTGGTTAGAACAGTCAGCACTCACCTTAACTAGGTGGTTAGAACAGTCAGCACTCAGCATAAACCGCAGCATGGATTCTGTCTCACGTCTTCTAGATTTAAAAGCAGACTCCAGTTTTTTTGTTTCTCTAGCAGATAGACTGGTGGTATTTATGCTACTTTCTGGTGTTTGAAATTGCTGCAAAGAGATTTAAAACATTGGAAATTAAGAGTGAAGAGAAAAAATTGGTGTTTTAATTCAACATTCAAAGTAGAAGATCATAATCTAATCTAAGAATTATTTAAAGAAAGTCTGCTTCTTCTGGCAGGGGGGGGGGGGGGCATTAAAAATTCTAGGAATTAAAGTTAGTCGTAGGTCTTATTTAGCTATTTGGAATATCTACTAAAATACATCATTGCTTATTGTTCAGAGAAATAAATAGTTTTTCTAGAGTTAAGTAGGCACTTGGAAACGTACAGGAAACATAATTATTATCATTAGACAAAACCATATAAAGAAAACATAAACATCATTATTATCATTAGACATAACCATATAAGGGAACCATAAACATTATTATTATCATTAATTTATTAACCATATAAGGGAACCATAAACATCATTAATTATAACCATATAAAGAAACAACAAACCTCATCGAAAAGCCAAAGTCGAACTCTGAAGATGTTGATCTGGAATTTCTTTTTCTCTTGAGTTTCAACTTGGCTTTGATTTCTTCTTGCTCAGCAATTAGCATTTCTGTTCTTAAAAAAGAAAAAGAACAGAAGAATTAAAATTTCCAAGAATAATAAGATTATGATTTTTAACTATTAGTGGGAAAACATCAAAATAGCCAATACATTTTTATTATTTCGTTTTCAGACCAATAACATATAATTATTAACATTATACACTATTTAATCGAATAAATTTCGCTAAAATTAAAAACAGTTTTTTTTTTAGAATTTGATGAGTAACAGTTTATAAAAAATAGGTTCATTTAAATTACTGCATTAATAATAATTGATATTATAATTTATTCATGTGAACAACTACAAAAAACAAAACAAACAGTATAAAACCGAGTAACAATCAAAATTTGATGAATACCTATAATAGATCACATTGGCAATTGCCACAAAAGATGGTACCATATGTTATTTTGATAGTGCTCTAACTACGGTGTTTATGAAGTACTGTTCGCAGGGCATGTTCAACGCGCAGCATCTCTCAGAGTGACAGACAAAACATGTGAAGGGAGCCCGTCAAGTCCACTTAAGCTGCAAACAGCAACAGCGCTTCATAAACTTAGTCACAGTGTTAGGTAAACCGTTTATCGAACTTTACTTTGGTACTAGGTGTTAAAAATGCTTACAGGGAGTCTTAATACAATTAAAAATGATACTGATGATTGAGAATGGATTTAATAATATTAATTCGATTAGGGTTAGTTGAAAATAATTTTATAACAATAACATTGAATAAATTACTGAATTTAATGACCGAAATTAATTTAAAAGAGATCTAAAACGTAAAATACCTATATTGTTGTTGTTGTAATACATTAATTGTATCAATTTGAAATCTTGATTAGATTCTAAAAAAATCAGATATAAAAAATATTGTTAATATATTATTAAAATTTCATGTCGTTTTCGCCGAGTTACCCCTTTAATGCTCTACTGACTTTATAAAAGAAAATATTTTTAGGGGATACTCTTATAAACAACAGATATTAGCGAATATTATTCTTCAATGAATAATTCATAATTGCTAATCGGGAAAAGTGTAATTTATTTCTAAAATTATATGATGACATAGAAACATTAAATGAAAGGAACATTTAATTTCAATAATATTCATCTATTGGAATTATATCATATTAAAAATTTCAATATAAATAATAAATATATAATTCGGTTTAATAAGACTTATTCAAGTATCTAATCTATGCAACACGCAAATCGTTCGGCAATTGTTTGCCATTACATGCGGTAGCACCGAGCTACTTATAAATAGCAAACAAAATTAAATTTATTTCTAACATCACTTATTCATAGCTCGAGAACATTTTTTATTCAGCTATAACTAAACCAAAATAAAAATTTATATGTTTAAAACACGCATCAGAGACTTATTTTTCGAGTTTATGCATAAAATTGTAGGTGTATTCATTCATCCGAAATATGAATATTTTCAAAAATAAAAAAATATTATTTTTTACTCAATGTAGTTTTTAGCCCTGCGGTTAAAAATCTATAGCGCCACCGTATGTCCCGTATTTACTCTAACAACTATTTAATTCACTGCTACATGGATTACTTTCAAGGCAAGAGAGCTTAATTTCAAGGCAAGATAGCTTAATTTCAAGGCAAGATAGCTTAATTTCAAGGCAAGATAGCTTTATTTCAAGGCAGGATAGCTTAATTTCAAGGCAAGATAGCTTAATTTCAAGGCAAGATAGCTTAATTTCAAGGCAAGATAGCTTGATTTCAAGGCAAGATAGCTTAATTTCAAGGCAAGATAGCTTAATTTCAAGGCAAGATAGCTTGATTTCAAGGCAAGATAGCTCAATTTCAAGGCAAGATAGCTTAATTTCAAGGCAAGATAGCTTAATTTCAAGGCAAGATAGCTTAATTTCAAGGCAAGATAGCTTAATTTCAAGGCAAGATAGCTTAATTTCAATGCAAGATAGCTTAATTTCACTGCAAAATAGCTTAATTTCAAGGCAAGATAGCTTAATTTCAAGGCAAGATAGCTTAATTTCACTGCAAAATAGCTTAATTTCACTGCAAAATAGCTTAATTTCAAGGCAAGATAGCTTTATTTCAAGGCAGGATAGCTTAATTTCAAGGCAAGATAGCTTAATTTCAATGCAAGATAGCTTAATTTCAAGGCAAGATAGCTTAATTTCAATGCAAGATAGCTTAATTTCAATGCAAGATAGCTTAATTTCAAGGCAAAATAGCTTAATTTCACTGCAAAATAGCTTAATTTCACTGCAAAATAGCTTAATTTCAATGCAAGATAGCTTAATTTCAATGCAAGATAGCTTAATTTCACTGCAAAATAGCTTAATTTCACTGCAAAATAGCTTAATTTCAATGCAAAATAGCTTAATTTCAATGAGAGATAGCTTAATTTCAAGGCAAAATAGCTTAATTTCACTGCAAAATAGCTTAATTTCAATGTAAGATAGCTTAATTTCAATGCAAGATAGCTTAATTTCAAGGCAAGATAGCTTCTAAAATCATAAAATGTTTTTTAAACCTTTTCATTTCGATATAAATTATGCAGTATTTAAAAAATTACTTAACTAATAATGTTTGTACCTAATCATTGCCAGTTGACTCTCAATACCACCACTGAGGGTGCCACTTTTAATTTTATATTTTTATAAAAGTATTTCTAAAAGTGACAGATACATTAATATTACATAATTAAACATTTTGATTTGAATTTCCATAATCATGTTAACTTTTGACTGTAGTCTCTCTTTCACAAGAACATTTTAAAACAGATGCTCAAGAATTTGAGTTAAGATGGTCACTCACCAGAATCAGGTAGGTTGAAAAACTGTGGAGGTTCATAGACAGCGTTTTTGTTCTTTCTCTTATACTCAGTGAAGCGGATGCCAGCACTGTAAGCACTCAGAACCTTCTTGATACCTCTCGACTGTGGGGAAGAAGGGGTTACTTTCAAACATGCTCTATAACGAACTCAAAGATGTTCTTAACCCATACATGGAGGGTGTCCTTATTTTGGGACAGCAATCTGAAGATGTGGTACATCAGCAAAGTTAAAGTTGAGCAACCGTGTACGGGTTAAGTGGGAACTTCTCAATAGTCAGACACCCAATTGGTACAAAGCAATTAGATATTTTATATGGAAACGTGAAGTTTGTCGTAACCGCTAGATTTTTGTATTGTCTAACATTATAAATATCACTTCTGGCTACTTGAAACTATATCAAAAATAAGCTGCAAATGCTATATCAGTAACAAACAGCGTAAGTGTTGTACTAATGGGGTGTCGGACCAATGAATATTAACCTTCTTGTGGTACTCAATATTTTTAAACTTGTTGCTGATCAAACTCACCATGAGGTCAAAGGGCAGGTCACAATAGAGGTGCTGAACACCGATACCGACATTCCTAACAACATTTTGGGGTAACTTATCATTACCGATAAAGTTCAGGGTTACGTTATCGGTATCGGCATCATAGTGGGTGACATAGGCTGGCCACCACAGGGCATTGACTCCAGGGGCTTCCTCCTTCACCAAAGCCCACACTATGGTACCCTCGGGGTATTTAATTAATTTGCCTGAAAAAAGGAGACATAACTGAAAACAATCCAACTTAGGGAATAATTATATATTTATATTATTTTTTGAGAATATTTTAATTTTTAATTTTACTTCAATATTTTCAATTAATTTGAAGGATAATTTAGCTATATGAATACTAATTATATAGAATTATATTTCTCATTTTTATAAACTAGAAAAAACGATTTAGCTAATTCAATTAAACATTAATAAAGATATAATAAAGGTCTATTTGAATAGTTGGTAATTTAAATGAAATATCTATTTGACGTAAAACTACCAAGGAATGTGACGAATAGGAACACAAACACTGGTGATTGCACTAACGGAAGGAAGAGGAAAATGATAAGGTGATACTAAGTGAATCCTATGAGCCTATCGTATACAAAATCTAAGACTTCGTAGTTGAAGAGCATAACCACAGCGCTATTCTCTAAAACTGCAAGTAACGCTAAGAAAAATAATAAACATGGTAAATGAATGAATTAGTGGAAAATCGAATTCAAAAAATAACTGTACCTGTAGGAAGTGAACCTAGAATGTCTGGCAGATCTTCATCATCCATTTCACAACCATCTTCTGCATCAGCTTTAGGAATATCTCTGTCTAAACCTAGGCCTTCGCCATGTGCTTTAGGAACATCTCTGTCTAACACTAGGCCTTCAACATCTGCTTTAGGAAAATCTCTGTCTAAACCTAGACCTTCCACATCTGCTTTAGGAATATCTCTGTCTAACACTAGGCCTTCAACATCTGCTTTAGGAAAATCTCTGTCTAAACCTAGGCCTTCCACATCTGCTTTAGGAATATCTCTGTCTAAACCTCGGCCTTCCACATCTGCTTTAGGAATATCTCTGTCTAAACCTAGGCCTTCGCCATCTGCTTTAGGAACATCTCTGTCTAACACTAGGCCTTCAACATCTGCTTTAGGAAAATCTCTGTCTAAACCTAGGCCTTCCACATCTGCTTTAGGAATATCTCTGTCTAAACCTAGGCCTTCTTCGCCTGCTTTAGGGACATCTCTGTATAAACCTATGCCTTCTTCTCTAAATTCTGATATCTTCTTCTCTTCAGGTAGTGGAAAGGTGATCTCTTCATAAGTATTTGTACTATCCAACTTAGAACATTGTCTATCTTTGTAAGCTTTATTTGCAATTTGTGAAATATTTTCAGGAGAATTTGGTTCCTGATTGTCTACAGATGTGGCTATCATTGCAGGGACAGTTTCTTCAGAACGATTTGATGGTACTAAGGTTTCTTCACTCTGTGGGGGTTTAATCATTCAACGTATTTAATTCAATGCAGAAATGATTTCGTTATTCGCATATTGGGAGTTAAAAATCTAAAATTATCTTTAAACGGAATTACATTAAAGGTTTGATTCTTTATAAATTGTATATGCATATCTGACAGACCCAGATACAAAATTTTGAAAAGGTTTTCCTAATAAATAATGTTATTTAATTTACTTCTGTAATTACCTAGATATGCAGGGTGATTGATATGTAAGGCCGGCCATACACTATGATGTCCACCTGACAGGTACGCATCCCAATCAGAAAATTAAGGTTGGTAGAAAAGCCGTTATGGTCAGGCCGCCGTACCCAATATGGTTGGCAATATAGATGCCAAAAATTCGCTTTGACGTCCATAATTATGGTCGGCAAAGCGGACTTTTGGCACCTATATGTCCAACCATATTGGGTACGGCAGCCCGACAATAATGGCTTTTCTGCCAACCTTAATTATAACAATAATTTCTTCAGAGTAAAAAACTATATGTAAAAACGCTCGTGTGACACTGCTCTAAAAAATGGAATTGCAAACACTTTGAGAACAGGACGATTAAAGCTTCACCCAAGAGCGCAAGCGCAAATACAGCAAGAAATAGACCACTGTCCGCAAACTTCAATTCGCCAAGTGGCACGAAAATTAGATTTTTCATACTATACAGTGTGTCCAGAAAAAATGTATATACTGCCTTGAATCTGCATTACTCATCATTCCACGATATGTAAAATATGTTGGTACCATAGATAAGTAGATTAATATTAATGATTTATAAAAAGTACTTATAAGTAGATATATGTGACAATATGCTCTTAAAATAATATTTCCCCAGAATATCATAGACGAAATGAAATCGAATACTATATACCGCTGGTTAAAAACGATTCAATTGTGCTTAATTTTCTCAGTCTATAATATTTTCGGAATCTATGATTTTAAGAGCAAATTGTCACAGCCCTACTTATAAGATATATTCGATGGCAGTGGATAATTTTTTTGCGGACAGACTGTACAGCATGATTTAGGCCCCCTTCACACTTGCGTTTCTCAACGCCGCGTTAGAAATGCTGCTCATGGCAAAAAGTTTAGCTGCAATTAATTTTAACGGAGCCCTTCAACCTTGCGTTAGAAAAAAGCTGCATTTTTTCTAACGCAAGTGTGGAGGGCTCCGTTAAAATTAATTGCAGCTAAACTTTTTGCCATGAGCTTTGTTTTAAAGGCGGCGTTGAGAAACGCAAGTGTGAAGGGGGCCTTAAAGCACTGTGCAACTTACACAGATGCCAAGAGCTCAATAAAAAACACAAATTTTCAGCACCTGAATTTTTGCCATTGGATATCATGGACCCGCAGAAGATCCTATATCCATCCAGACAAAAAGTGGTTCCATCTCGGATCACATCCTAATCGTCAAAACAGTAGGTGACTATAGTCTGTAGTAAAGGGCCGTACACACATAGGGTTTTTTAAGACTTTCCACCAGACTTTCTGCTAAGCTCCTCCTAGTTTTTCCACGAGAATATAAGAAAAAACGATATATATTGTATAAATATTAATTGGTATCCATGATACCTTCAGGTATAATAGATACCAAATAATAATTATACGATTTATATAGTTTTTTTCTTATATTCTTGTTGAAAAAGTAGGAGGAGCTTAGCAAAAAGTCTGGTGGAAAGTCTTAAAAACCCTACGTGTGTACGGCCCTTTACACTAACCTATTTCTCTATGATGATTCGGTAAAACTTCGCTTTCGACAGATTTTATTTCAAAAATGTTTGTTTCAATGTATGCAAACCACAATCATATTTATAGCTAGCTACCATAAAATATTTTTTAAATAAAACATATTTTTTATCTTACGGTTTAAAAATCTATTACTTATCAATCACCCTGTATAATATCTACGAGTGCTTGTGAACACAGAAAAGCTACTCAACCGAGTTCAAATATTCTGGGTGTAACTAGCATAACTAACTCCCATTTTCTTAAAATAAATTTTTAGATAATATATATAGCTACTATTTCGTATTTAATTTCGAAAATATATTTTAAAGGAACCATCGAACTCCAAGCAAAATTTCTATTGTTTTAATCAAAGAGAATAAGGTTTGTTGTCATTTTTCTGCAAACCCCATGAAATTGTGTAGCATATATTTAATTCTATATGCTTTTAAAGAATTTTATAATCAAAAGTCTACAAAACTTACTTTACTTCCTACTTGCTAATTTTCAGTCTGAAGAAAAAGAATGTACACCATTTGTTTCGATTGTCAACTAGGTATTAGGTAGCTATAATGAATCTATTTCATATTCGTGTTAACTGTAAAGGTATAAAATTGGATAAATTTATTATAGAAACGTTTATATACTTCAGGAAATAATTGAAAAAAGGCCGAAAACGCATCGTTCATTTATAGAATTCAAATTTGTAATCAAAACAAAGAGTGTACAATCTTCTTCTACAACGTCTGTTTGGTGATTCATACAATTGTTGCACACAGAGTAATAAAAACTTTTAAAATAAAATATGTACTGAACAGAATTGTATGCGGTTTGCTGAATAATGATCGTGGACCTTAGTTCTAAAAGAGTATGTAATAAACTCATTTTTTTCCGGAGCCTGGAGAGGACCTTTAAGTTAAAGATAAGTCAAATTTGGTTATTAGTAAATAAAACACTTTAATAGATTCAGGTTTTCGCTTTTAAAATACTAGGAAGTGTTTAAGTGAAGACTCATTATTATACTGCCAACACATCTTAACTAAAACATGTATTTTACAGTTATTCATCTCCAAACGCTCATTTTTTGGGGTAAAAGTTTCATAATTGACCTCCGAGGTAAATTAATGTCCTAACGACGTAACATAAATGTCACAATTAAAAGAAATAAAGTTTAAACAGTATTTGACTTAGTGAAGATATAGTTATTACCAATTCTTACTTAAAAAACTTTAGTTTGTCTTTTCAGACGTTACCTACTTAAATAATTTCATTACCTACACTTGAAAGTTTCGTGGAATATGAAATGATAATAATACTGTTAATGTAACTATACTTCAATGAAATAAGCACTGAAAATGTTGTAGGAAAGTAAGTAGCGCAACCAGCTAACAGAAGAAAAAAAACTTTAATTATTACTCCGTAAAGGGCCGTACACACGTAGGGTTTATTCAGTCTTTCTACCAGACTTTTTTCTAAGCTCCTCCTACTTTTTCAACAAGAATAAGAAAAAACGATATGATTACTATTCATTTCAGTTGGTATTCATGATACCTGAAGGTATCATGGATACCAACTAAAATAAATAATAGTTCTATCGTTTTTTCTTATATTCTTCTTGAAAAAGTAGGAGGAGCTTAGCAAAATGTCTGGTGGAAAGACTGAAAAAACCCTACGTGTGTACGGCCCTTAACCCTATGAAATTACTCTGCGTGGGGCAATTTTAACTAGTTTAAGAAAACACTGTCCAGGTGAAATATACTCTAGGAGTCGATCGAAATATACTCTAGCTATAGCGAAATATAGTTAGTTGTGACTCACATGTTCTCTACTGTTGAGGGTGGTATCGTTTTGGTCTTCTACTAACTTGTCCTTTGTAAACCAATCTACCTTCTGATGTCTGCAAAAAATAAGATACCACCCATCAGACAAAGTCAAACAACTACACCTACTCTAAAGCAGTAGTGATCTATCTACTGAACAACTAGCTAGAGAATGTTGAGGTAGGATTACGAATTATCGGTCAGTTTCACATCTTCGGTCATATAAGAAAAAACGATAAAATAATTATTATCTTTTAAATTGATTTCCATGATACATCAGCTATCATAGATATCAATTTAAAATATAATAATTATTAGTTACATCGTTTTTTCTTATGTGACTGAAGATGTGAAACCGACCAATATTTCGCAATATACCCTACATTCTATAGATAAATAATTCAAAATATTATTAGTTCAGATAATACGTCAATCGTAATTAACAACCAATAAATGGGAAAATGAAAAGAGCATTTTTGTAACGCGTTTTAATAATAAAGGCATATGATATAGACCCTTTCTTTCTGAAAATAATATGAAAAAACATCTAAAAGAAAAGGCCAGGCTAGAGTATTTACAAATGACATTACCTGGGCTAAATAGCTATAAAATTAGACTTCTATATATATTCACAGTTAAGCTAATGATATAAAAATAGATGAACACCCTTTGGATTTTAAATACCTACTGCAAATGAAAAAAAAAAGAAGAATGTTCTTCGTTCAATATAATTTTACTGAACCATGATAAATATTTTACAAAAAATGTATTTGCACGGTAAGAAATTGCACTCACGGTTCTATAAACAGGTCATGATTGTGATTGTAAAATGTCATATATTGATATCTAATTTCTTTGTAATAGAATCGTGGAAAAATCTTGACTGGATTTAATAATTTATGGTCTGTAACAGTGATGATATGACTAAGTAAGTGCTCATGGATGCAGAAAAGCTATTCCGTGTCTGTGGCTAAAAAAATGATATCTAGGGTAGGGTCCCATTTATCGGACGGATGGAACTGTCCAATAAATGGGATTTTACCCGAATGTATGAAACTAGGGTAAGTTACGAATTATCCGGCAGTTTCACATCTTCGGTCATAAAACTATTTTAAAATAAAAATTATTGGATCGTTTTATATGACCGAAGATGTGAAACCAGCCGATAATTCGTAACTTACTCTACCTAGAGAAAACTTTCAAACATTGCAGTGAAAATGAAAAAAGATGATTACAACAACTCTGTGAAAGACTTTCCTTACTGTTTAAAACATGAATAACAGTTCAAAAATAATCACAATATTAACATATTCGTACTTTACTAAATTATCAGTTTTTGATGGTATGAGAGAACTGATAGAAACTATAAAAGATATCTGTATCCTAAATTTCTGTTGAAAAAATGATCAAACATCGAAATAAAATAGTTTGTATTTTACGCCTTAAAATAGAAAAAGATACCGATACCTTTTAGAGTGGTGATGATGACGCACCATTTTAAAATGAACAAAAAATGTCAACAAAACGGATCCCGTTAAAATAGGAACATTTTCAATTTAGTTCTTGAAAGAGTAAAATTATTTCATCCTGATAACATTTAACAAGTTCTTGGATAGTGACTGAGAAAAACTTTGAGTTAGTGATTTAAGAAGTTAATAGACCACCAAAGTGAAGTGATTTGGGTTCCTTCTTAGATTATCGGCGAAATATTCCTATGTTATTCGTACGGGAGAAAAAGTAGGTGGTAAAACATCCCTACAGCTGACTATTTACTTACGCTTGGAAAATTCTAAGTCGATATTTCGATACCTAATATCAAAACGCATTCTTGATGAAAAGTTCATCGAAATGTGTATTCAAATTAAAAAGTTACGAGCAATTTAATAAGAAATTACGTAAATTAAGAGACAAATCCGTAAATTAGGTAACCTGTACAACATATTTTTAAGCAAGAAATTTGAAAGATTGAATGGTTACCAAATAACGTAAAGTTCTCTCAGTTTTGGGAGTATTTCCTATTAATGAAGTAATTTTTTTAACTGTTTTATCTTAGAATAGGATTCAGAAAACTGAGTATTAGGTTTATGTATTATTACAAGATTAAAGATATAATAATACAATATATGTAACTAGTTAGTTTCAAAACATGATATCAATCATATCACTATCATAGCTAATTATATTTAATTTAATTAATATAAGAAAAAATAATATATAATAACTAGTTTCAGAATTTTAATTATCTAACTATGTATATTTTATTAGTTACAAGGTAGGTTCACTGTACCTAGTTTCCCTATACCTAGTTCGGTTTCAGAATCCTATCCTAAGATAGAATGGGTATAAAGTAAATAAAATTACTTCAATAATAAGTTATACTCCTGAAACTGAGAGAATTTGATGTTATTTGGTAACCAATCTTTCAAATTTCTTGCGTAAAAAGATGTTGTACAGGTTACCTAATTTACGAATTTGTGTCTTAATTGACGTCGTTACTAATTAAATTACTCGTAACTTTTTTATTTGAATACACATTTCAATGAACTTTTTATCAGGAATGCGTTTTGATATTAGGTATCGAAATATCGACTTAGAATTTTCCAACCGTAAGAAAATAGTCAACTGTAAGAGATGTTTTACCACCTACTTTTTCTCCCGTACGAATAACATAGGAATATTTCGCCGATAATCTAAGAAGGAACCCAAATCACTTCACTTTGGTGGTCTATTGACAGAGCACATCTACTGATGATAAATGTTTGTGAATTTTATTGTAAAATTTTTTAAGAGTTTTGAGTCTCTATTTACCTTGGCGACAGATTTAGGTGAGAGGGTGAACTACTTTCTGAAAAGAGAAACAGAGGTCAATAAAATATAACTTTATGGGAGAGTAAAGGAGCCTAGTTACCTAATAACAAATCAAAGACCTCGTAGTTTTAGAGGATACTACTAGCACTATCCTCTAAAACTGCTAGAAGCATGAAGAGTTCTCTCCAGGCTCAGAGAAAAAAAAAATGAGATAGTAACATAATATTAAAAACTAATCTAGGATCATTACTCTGCAAACCGCATGAAATTTGGTTCAATTTTATAGTTACTAGTGTACTTTCTCATTAAAATTAATGGAGTATCAATGGTAGAAGAAAAAATATATATAAAGCTACATCTGAAGAATAAATTTAAAAAACATTTAATAACTTTAAAAACATTTTCAGCAAGGAACAATATTCTTAGTGGTAGTAACCTTTTAATTTTTAACCATAGAGGTGCCTAATTGTACCAAACACTAATTTGACTCTGAAGAAACCAAGGTATATTAACTACAAGGTAGAGTATTGCGCAGGTTCATATTAAGATGATTACAGTTTTGTTGTGAAAGACGCTTCTGCGGTCCCGGTTAACTATTTTTACATAGAAACAAGGTATGTTATTCAATCTTTTTATAATCGGATGCTTTAACTTCATTTTATTGACTAAACTGACTGAGTTCAGCATTATCGTTGATTATCCTCGAGATATATTAATTAACTTAGAAGGCATGCTTATTGCCATGATACGAGTTTTAGACTCTTCTGCGGATAAACGAATACGCACAGATGTGACCCAGCAATATTACCTTACATACTCTATATACTGTACAGCGGGTTATCGAATAGTTATTTGTACATTCGATTTGCCCATGATTGTTAATGCAGTGTACGGATTCATTTAAGAATTGTTTAACCCGCTGTATAGCAAGGCTCATAAACTACAGTGTATATAAACCTTGCTGTATAGTATTTAAAGTATGTAATCTAATATTGCAGGGTCACATCTGTGCATTCGTATGTGCGTATATCTTTATGCGCAGAAAAGTTCAAAATTCGTATCAAGGCGTAGCATACCTGGTAAGTTAATGTATCTTGGAAGAAACAGATCGTATCATTGAGCACTTTTGTTTCGCTTTCCAATTCGAATTTCATAAGCAAACAATGCATGTTCGGTCTTCGTTCAATATTTAAATTGTTTCTTAAGGTAGCTATATAAACGTTTCTAAAATATGTCTCTTCAACTTTATACCATTGTAGGAATACTTAATATTGGCTTGATAATACCTAGCTACCTAGTTTACATTCAAAACAAACTGTGTACATTCTTTTTCTTCATGCATTCATATCACATTATTTAGCTATTCTCTTCAGTCTAAATATTATTCAGCAGCTAGCAACCAACCTGCAGTTTTTGGACTTTTATCCACAGAAGGCACAGAGTCACTAGGGTTCTGGTCCATAGTGGGTAGGGTATTGTCCATAGTGACAGGGTTCTGGTCCACAGTGGAAGAGTTGTGTTCCACAGTGACCGGGTCCAAGACACCAAGGGGGGTCTTCACAGTAGAGGCCTGTTCGGTAGATGTGTGGGTAGGTGTGGAGGGGACACTAGTGCAGTCACTGGTACTAGACTGACTGGTAGTTGTGGTAGTCTCTAGACACTCAGTCTCTTGAGAACTAGAAGGAGGGATGATCACAGTTTCCTGAAATGTAGGAATAATAAAATTAGCTAAGTAATAAGAAATTAAATAACTAGATGGTTTGACATAAACTATGAAACTAAAGGACATAACGCTGATGTTAAAAAGAAAATAAATACAACTTAAAACTGAAACTGTTTGCACTAATGGTTTGACCTTTAATGCTAAAGAGGTTTATAATAAGAAATAATATGCCTAGATAAAGATAGAAGAAAGAAAACAATAAAGGAACAAAAACTCGCAAAGGAATTGAAAAGAAAGGTTTAACAACCTTAACTTCATCTTAACGCAAAACTAACAATGTTTTTAAATAGCTAGTTAGCTTTATGGAAATACATGTAAAACCAATATTCATTTTAAGTGCTCAAGTAATAGCTACTAGCTAGCTAATACATAAATGGTTTTTGCTCAATTGATTATAATTAGAAAAAATTACAACAACAAAAAAGAACAGATTAGCAAAACAAACAAAATAGAAAATTAATAAATATTATTAAACAAAAATTCACAAAAGTGAAGCACATCACATGTTCGAATTTCATGTCTAATATTCATCTCTTTTATGTTCACAAATATGCAAGCCTCTACACTACTTACAGCTACTAAATGCTACTTCTGTAAAATATATATATCTAGCTAGTAGGTAATCAAGAAATGTGACTACTATAGAAAAACCCAAAAGTACATACCTAATGTGAGTAAAGTAAGGTACATGTATCATTACGATAAATGCTCAAAGTTTCATTCTTTCTCACCTGACCAGAATTATCAATGTGAAGCATGAGGTTACTCAGATCTACATTTGGCTCCAGATAAGCAGGATCAATGTAGAGTGTTCTCGATGTACCGTCCTCCATACTGGCCTCCACAGCAACCAGATTACTACTGTGGTTGCGGTCTGTAAGAGCCGGCATTGGCACATTGTTACCATGAGCATCCACAGCTACCAGCATGTAAGCAGAACCGGCATTGTTGGACGGAGACGAAGCGGTGGACCTGTCATCAAGTTGTTCCGACTCGTCTTGAATTGTACTCTCCTCTTCCTCGCTTGCATTCACCTCATCTTCTATGTTAGTAGAGGAGCTAATGTCCTCCTCCTCTCCATTCTCACTCTCTTTACCTGTCTCAACAGCTTCGTCACCATTATTAGCTTCCTCCACTTCCGCAGTACCATTAGCACCCTCCTCCAAATCTGAATCACCCTCGCCATTATTCACAGTCTCCCCATTCTCAGAGTCATCATCAGATCGGTTGTAGTATTTCTCCCAGTCGCTTTTATCGCTGTCAGAGTCGTTGTTCTTGTAGTCGTAAGTAGACACTTGGTTGCTGGGCGAGCCGTTAGAGGTGGGAGTGTTTGCTAGCAGTGCATCGAATGCTGAGTTGAGATCAAATCTGCCTCTAGCAGGGGTTCTGCTTTCATCTTCTTTCAGGGACTGATCATTTTCACCATCAATTTCATCATCAGATTCACCATCAGTGTCAACGTCTCCATTATTCACCTGATCGTCATTTTCACCACCAGATTCATCAGCATCATCCCAGTCGTCCAAAAGTTGCTTGGTTTTATCTACATTATTAACCTCTGCACTAGTTTCAGCATGTCCATTTGTCTTAGTATAATCAACCTCAGCCACTTTCTTCTGCCGTCTGTTCTTGTAAGGCCGTGCTCTTATTTTTCTCCTTTTGACTCCTGTGTCGTAATCTAAGGTGGTCTTGAGGTGGCTCTTGTTGTGCCAAAGTATCACCCCTATTCTAGTGCAGGAGTAGCCACACTGAGTACATGTGTAAGAGTTGCAAGCCTTCTTCACATCCTCAGCCATATCCTCTATAATCGGCTGTTCCATGATCACAGTCTTGTGCTCTGGTTTCATTAGCCGAGGCAACTCAACATGCTTCTCCTTCTTATAGCGAACGGCTTGGGAAATGCAGGATGAAAGTTTCTTAATGGCCTCTTCCTCTTTCTTCTTTTTGGGCTTGGGTCCTCCAAAACCAAGGTTACTGTAGTCAATTCTGCGTTTATTGGTCTCTTCTTCTATTTGAATGAATATGTCTTCTGAGCCACCAGTAAGCTTTTGTGCCTTCATGACATCAGACTCAAATTTCTTGAAGAGTTCCTCTTTACTTTGAATGCTCTTTAGATCTGTAAAAAAGTGAGTAGCTATATCAATCTAGTTGATTAATTAATTAAATATACCTAAATAGAGTAGAAACCCAACATTGAAACCAATTATATAAAACTAGGTACAGATTTTTACAAATTTGTAATACATCATAATAATCATGAAAAGTGCATTTAGAATGTGAAGTTAGTATTAGATGTAGAGGTACATTACAAATTATTGGTCAGTTTCACATCTTCAGTCATATAAGAAAAACTATATAATATTTAAAGGTCCTCTCCAAGCAAATATTTTTATTGCTTTATTTAACGAGGCTAATGTTTCTTATCATTTTGCTGCAAACCGCATTGAATTTGGTAGCGTATTTTTAATTTTATATGCTTTTAAATATTTTTATAATCAAAACTCTACAAAACCTACTTTACTTCCGACTTTCTAATTTAAGAAATTTTCAGCCTGAAGAAGAAGAATGTACACCATTTGTTTTGATTGTCAACTAGGTATTACGTTTAATAAATCGATTTAATATTCGTATAAAGGTATAAAATTGAATGAACTTATAATAGAAACGTTTATATACTTTAGGAAAAAATTAATATCTAAAATAAAGGCCGAAAACGCATGATTTGATTATAAATTCAAATTTGAAATCAAAACAAACAGTGTACAATCTTCTTCTTGAGCATCAGATTAGTGATTCGCTCAATTGTTGCTCACAGAGTATTAAAAACTTTAAAAAACAAATTATAAAATATATACTAAACAGAATTGTATGCGGTTTGCAGAATAATGATCCTAGACCTTAGTTCTATAATATTATGTTATAAACTCATTTTTTTCCAGGAGCCTGGAGAGGACCTTAAAGTATTTTAATTGGTAAACATGATACTTGCTAGTATCATTGATACCAATTAAAATAAATACTGTGTTTTTGTGGCGGATGAAAGGGCTCAACTTTTTTTATTATATGACCGAAGATGTGAATCTGACCAATAATTCGTAACTTACCCTACTACTGACAAACTATGTGATGACCCATCAAACGTTTGTGTAGCTATATACATCAATAATGAAATTCTACACTCTGTGCCACACACGTGATTCTTTCAGAAAGATAATCATCAATACCTAGAAAATATATGATCTAAAGCTACAACATCTTTCTTTTGTATTCAAACCATGATTTAATATTTAGTTAAGAAGAATAACTGAAATCTGAGTAGCTAATAAGTATCCATCCACTGTAGAATATAAATGAATGATTTCTTCTATGTATTAAAACAATAGTCTTCCTAAAGTTGCCTTTACGGTTAACTCTATAATCATAATTTTTTAGGTAATTTAATGTAAAGAATTTTGAAGAAGATATGATCATCTCTTCTGCTACTCAAGAAGTATGGAATCAGTGCCTAATTTAGTTATTAGTTACATCGAAATTAGAGTAGCTACACTAGTAAATTATTGAAAAAATATAGTACAACTAGAGTCAAAATAGGGAGTCATCAGATTGAGAACTAGGAGACTATATATGAAAACAGTAAATTATCATAACAGAAACAAAAGTGGTTAATAGAATATGATGTCATTTTAGCCAATTTTTTTGTTAGGGTTGGTTGATGCAATAAAAATTAAAAATGATATGATGTTTATGATAATTGTAAGGCAGCAATATATAGCAACTGAAGATGAAATTTAATAGCAATACATGAATTTATAAAGATTTTTCGGATCATTAATTTAACTTTAAAGTTAAGGTTTTTAGGAGAACAAATACCATATTGTAGAAAAGCTTGAAACATTGATTTTAATAGTACATAGCTAATGAATTGTTAAATCAATTCAAAAGTACATGTTATATAATAGCAATTGTGCCAAAATCAGTGCAGACACTTCATGATGAAATGGATAAGCATTAAATATGAGGTTAATATAATGACATTTAATGTCTGCAATTAAAAATCACACTGCAAGTTAGATTAGCTTAGGTGATCAGTGTGAGTTGGTGAGTAGTTATGGTGAACAGTGAGAGTTGGTGAGTAGTTATGGTGAACAGTGAGAGTTGGTGAGTAGTTATGGTGAACAGTGAGAGTTGGTGAGTAGTTATGGTGAACAGTGAGAGTTGGTGAGTAGTTATGGTGAACAGTGAGAGTTGGTGAGTAGTTATGGTGAACAGTGAGAGTTGGTGAGTAGTTATGGTGAACAGTGAGAGTTGGTGAGTAGTTATGGTGAACAGTGAGAGTTGGTGAGTAGTTATGGTGAACAGTGAGAGTTGGTGAGTAGTTATGGTGAACAGTGAGAGTTGGTGAGTAGCTAGTGCTGGGGTGAGAATGGTGAACAGTGTGAGTTGGTGATTAGCTAGTGCTGGGGTGAGTATGGTGAACAGTGTGAGTTGGTGATTAGCTGGGGTGAGTATGGTGAACAGTGTGAGTTGGTGATTAGCTAGTGCTGGGGTGAGTATGGTGAACAGTGTGAGTTGGTGAGTAACTGGTGCTGGGGTGAGTATGGTGAACAGTGTGAGTTGGTGAGTAACTAGCGGTGGGGTGAGTATGGTGAACAGTGTGAGTTGGTGAGTAGCTAGTGCTGGGGTGAGTATGGTGAACAGTGTGAGTTGGTGAGTAGCTAGTGGTGGGGTGAGTATGGTGAGCAGTGTGAGTTGGTGAGTAGCTAGTGCTGGGGTGAGTATGGTGATCAGTATGAGTTGGTGAGTAACTAGCGGTGGGGTGAGTATGGTGAACAGTGTGAGTTGGTGAGTAGCTAGTGGTGGGGTGAGTATGGTGAACAGTGTGAGTTGGTGAGTAGCTAGTGCTGGGGTGAGTATGGTGAACAGTGTGAGTTGGTGAGTAGCTAGCGGTGGGGTGAGTATGGTGAACAGTGTGAGTTGGTGAGTAGCTAGTGGTGGGGTGAGTATGGTGAACAGTGTGAGTTGGTGAGTAGCTAGTGCTGGGGTGAGTATGGTGAACAGTGTGAGTTGGTGAGTAGCTAGTGCTGGGGTGAGTATGGTGAACAGTGTGAGTTGGTGAGTAGCTAGTGGTGGGGTGAGTATGGTGATCAGTGCGAGTTGGTGAGTAGCTAGTGGTGGGTGGGGTGAGTATGGTGAACAGTGTGAGTTGGTGAGTAGTTATGGTGAGCAGTGAGAGTTGGTGAGTAGTTATGGTGAGCAGTGAGAGTTGGTGAGTAGTTATGGTGAGCAGTGAGAGTTGGTGAGTAGTTATGGTGAGCAGTGAGAGTTGGTGAGTAGTTATGGTGAGCAGTGAGAGTTGGTGAGTAGTTATGGTGAGCAGTGAGAGTTGGTGAGTAGTTATGGTGAGCAGTGAGAGTTGGTGAGTAGTTATGGTGAGCAGTGAGAGTTGGTGAGTAGTTATGGTGAGCAGTGAGAGTTGGTGAGTAGTTATGGTGAGCAGTGAGAGTTGGTGAGCAGTGAGAGTTGGTGAGCAGTGAGAGTTGGTGAGCAGTGAGAGTTGGTGAGTAGTGAGAGTTGGTGAGTAGTTATGGTGAGCAGTGAGAGTTGGTGATTAGCAGTTGGTAGGGTGAGTGGTGAGAGTAGCTAATGGTGAGTGGTGAGAGTAGCTAATGGTGAGAGTAGCTAATGGTGAGTGGTGAGAGTAGCTAATGGTGAGTGGTGAGAGTAGCTAATGGTGAGTGGTGAGAGTAGCTAATGGTGAGTGGTGAGAGTAGCTAATGGTGAGTGGTGAGAGTAGCTAATGGTGAGCATGCAAAAACGTAAAAAATAATCAAGGGTGCAAATCTCAATTTAAAACACACAGCAGGAACTTTAGACAAAAAAAACAGGGAATTTACTGTTTGTATTTGGGGAAATAGTCCGAAAATGTCCCAGAAGTTTTTCATGAAAATCTGTAAAAAGAAAATAACCGTTTGGGGTGAAAAACAAATGTCAAAATAAATGATATGAATTAGGTAAAGAGAGCTGAAGAAAGCATGTCAAAAACAAATCAAATTACCTGATAAGTAGACAAGAAAAAAGTAACTAGCTAACTATGAGAGATAGATATAGAGTTGTAGCTAGCTAATTATGAAAAAATTAGATACAATTAAATGTTAAATCATATTTTTGTTATTTTATATTTCCCTGTAGCTAGCTACTTATCACTAAAGTCTTTAATTTGAAACAACAATTAAAAATTCAAGGAATTATAAGCTAATTAGTTTATAGCTATATTGTTTAGCAAATGAGGAAATAGGCTTGAAAAATGAAATAGCTACTCACTGATTCCTTTCTTGATGAACTCCCTCTTGCGTTCACAGTTGTATGGGTAAATGTGTTCTTGCTTGTGAATATCAAATCTGAAAAGATAATTAATTTGAAGGTAAATTGGGATGATGTGACATAGAAAGAAATCTGAATAGTAACATTGTTTAAATGTAATATTTCACTGAGATTACTGTACTTGTATCAGTTTCTAATTGTATTTTCCTTGTTGTTTACCTAGGGTAAGTTACAATGACAGAAAGTTAACAATAAATAAAATTAAAACTAACAATATTAGAATACTCACATGCCACTCTCATTGAAAAATTTGACAACTGCAATGGGAGTTTTCTTGAGGTCTGCTACAAAGTCTGGCGGACATCTGTCCAGTGAAACGACTGTTCCAGGCCACCACGACTGACCCAGTCTGACCCAAACGACTGCAGAGTCAGGGTATGGGTTGGAATCTCCATTTACAGGAGGGGACTGTACATCACTACTCGATGTGCTGTCGGTAATTAGTGCACTCATTTTGTTGCTGCCAAAACAGCACGTCACAGCAAGAATTAATATCGGAAGCAAAAACTTATCTTAAGAATTTTAAAGAGAGCATAAATTAGCTGGTATTTCCTACATATGTATAAAATATGACTGTTACCAAAGAAATACCAGTATATTGAAATTCAATATCATGAGTGCTATTAGATTGCAGCTGAATCTGAAAGTAAATATGGACATGGTATAAATTACAGGTAAATAATATTAATTAATGTGTTGGTATTGTTGGTTTATTATGTAATTCCCAACAGGCCAACACGAGTTCAATATAATACAATTATAGAAAATGAAAGGGAATGAAACATGAATTACTAACAATTTGATACACAAACCAACCAAAATTAGCTACATAAAATATTATTCAACCCAATACATATATTTATACAGTGAAATTCAATCAAACTATATATATATAACTTGTATTTCAATTGAAAATCTTTGGATGTGTCTCCTGACTCTCAAGAGATTTTAAATTGAGATGAGAGTTCAGCAGCAGATTCAAAATCTCTCTTAGCTAAATTAAGGGGACCGTACTTGGGAAAATCACCTAATTTTATCATTGTTATTTTATTTCGTAATTAGCTACCTATTACCCTTCCAGATGTTTGCGTGAAATATAAGAGCTCTAGTGCGACTATAACCCACTGGGGGGAGAGAAAGGGAGGGGCGCGCAGTGAGAATTGGGACAGCGCTAGATGGTATATGCACTCCTTATCAGACACTAATAATTCGTAATAATTATCTGGCCATATCTGGTATAGTTCTTGCTGCTAAGACTATACACAATAGCGATTGGCAGATATACGGGTTTGGTCACACTCGATATTTCATAAGGATAGGAAGTCGCGTGTCACAGTGCAGCCAGTTACACTCCAACTTTGAATCCATTTTTATGGCACTTCTCTAATCTGAAAAATCTTGGTATTCAAAAGCACAAGGCTTTTACAGTTTTGAAGCTACAACATTGGAATTTCTTGCTTGTTTTTTTCAATTTCCAATTATTTTTTGAAATATTAAATTTTGAAGAAAAAAAAAATCACAAATCAATATTTCAAAAAATAATCAAAAAATCAAAAAAACAAGCTCCTACAGCTCTAGAGAATTTCCTGGGGAATCGAAAACAAAAAATGGAAAGGGGTCGAAATACGTTCGAAATTCGAATAACTCGTTTTCTATGAGTCAAATCTAAAAAATGCTATGAACAAAATCAATAGAGAATTCAATTTTATATATAGGTACTAAGTTTCAGAACCGTAGCTTCATTAATAAAAAAGGTTTTCAAAAACCATGTTAGCCACCTTAATGATAGCTAACATAGGAATTAATTCTAGATCTCCCTCAAAGATCTAAAATTGGGCTCAGAGTCATTGAAAAATGTTACATATTCTGCAGACTGGATATTATGGAAAGAGGTGAGAAAGGGGAAAAATGTTGAAGATATGATTTAATCAGATTAGAGGGAAATGTTGGCAGATTTTTTTCACCTTTCATTAAAGTCAGCAGAGTCCTGAGCACCAAATACACACCAGGTAATAAAGCATGTCCTTTCTCACCCAGTCTGCAGAAAACGGGACATTTTCAACACTTTCTGCATGAACAACCTTCGATTTCTTCTATATTTATATGTATTTTAATTTTACAGAGTTCACAGACCACAGCTAGTCTGCAAATGATGGGTGAAGTTTATATGGCAATTGCTGAGATCTTGAAATTAGCCTTCTTGAATATCAGGCTACAATTTTCCAATTAATTCCCATGTTTACATTTAATTATTGGAGAGTAATTTGAGATTTTTGAGAGAAATTTTAAATTCTTTGGAGATAAATTGCTCCAAAAATTATATATCTGGAGACTAATTGTGCATGCTTTGCAGACTGGCTTGGATCAAAGCCAGTAAGCTACCAAAACCAAAAAGAAGAAGAGAAGTACTCATTCATGTCATATTTTTAGAAGGTAGTTACTTTGTGCGAGTCCTAGAAGTTTCCAGGTCAAACGTTTAAGTTTTTGTGGACTACCAACCTAGTGACCTTTTGGCTTTTGATAAAGAAGAAAATTAGTTTATGTTAATTTCACTAAAGCGTCTAGAATACTTTGTTCTAATTTCTAAAATCATCAGCCAAATGTCTGTCAAACTGCCTGACTCTTCTGCTGTTCATTCATCATTGTGTTTAGTCTTAATTTTATCAAAACTAATAAAAAGTCAATTTCTCCATTTAGAATATAACAGGTTATATCTGATCTTCTTTATACTTCTTTTATCAAGGAAACTGTTCACCCAAGTAAAATAGTATGACTCATATTATAAAATCTCCATCCATGTTTTAGTTTCAGAGGCTGATAAATTGAAAGCCAATTATTGAGCCAAATTTTCAAAAAAATTCTGAACTAAGCCAATTTGGTTCATTTTTGAAAATTTCCAAAATTAACATGGGTGAAAATTTGGCTCAAAAATTCTTACAGTTTGCCAGTCTCTGAAACATGGAATATTTTCAGTTTTGAACTGTACCTAATACTTAATAGCTGATTAACAGACCAGGAAATGATTAATGAAGCATGTCCTTTCTCACCAAGTTGTGATTGCAAAGTTGAGCCTTTAAAAAGCAATTGTAGGGATCTAATTTTCTCCTATGCTACAATATTATTCAGGAGAAAATTTATGAAAACTTCCATCATTTTGGTAAGAAATTCTGCTCCATAGTCCTTTGAACCATTTGGAGACGGATGAAAACACAAATGGAGAGTTTATGAACTACACTATTTTACTTGGGAATTAAATAGCAATCATATAGATGAGGATTGTTCAAGATTTTACACTTTATTGAATATTGGTTGGCTTAGTTTTTAGAGCAGATATTGTATTTAATATCTGCTTCACATTGGATTAGAGGTTAAGTAAAGTCTTCAGATAAGATCTTATTTAAATATGTCAAATAATCAAAGTTGATTGACTTTATTTAGAAGTTGTTATTTGAATTATTTACAATGCTACTACCAATGAAGTGACAAAATGTATGAAAAATACAAATTGTTTTGATCAAAATAAAGGTCTTAATTAAGCTTAGAGTATTAATTTAAATTTAAAACTATCTAATACAATATTTTGATGACAAACTCACCAATAACATATATAAATAAATAAATAAAATTATTGTCATCATAATTAGCCAATTATATACAATATATTTACACATGAATATTATGAATAATTTCTCCATTTTTACATTCAGTGCCTAACTTCTTATGCTTAACTACTCAAGAAATTCTTCCATTCTCTGCCTCAATTACAACTCCATTTCTTCTGCTGTTCTCTCTTGTCTGTTGTGCATTTATGCAGTTAGAGTTTGTTAACTATCTTCTATTTGAACTAGATAGTCTAACACTTCGTTCAAATTCTGTATTTTCTGGTTTTGCTATTCTAAAGGGTCTTCCATCATCTTCAGATAGATGTTCAAGTGCTCCATGTTAATATTTATCCCAATAATCTACCAATTCTTGTGGCTGATCTCATTTCTCAATCATCCTCTTTCTTTTTTTTCACTCTTCAGCAACTTAGCTTCATAGCTATTCTTCACCTCTCTTTCTTTGCTCAATTTCCTGACTAATTCTTCTTCTTTTTCTCTCTATTCATCAATTCTGATCTTCATTCTTCTTACTTACATGGTTAAGATATCCTTCTTCTCCATCAGCTTCTACTTTTAATATTCTGCTTCATAGATCTCACTTTCCACCTCATCAATCTACCTCTAATCCATCTATAATTCCATATTCAGAACCATTTGTCTTGGTTTTGCTACTGATTTTCTTCTAATTCAGTTTCTCTAGCCTAGCCTCTCAAAAAACTTGCCCAACTTTCTGCCTAGCCCCATCATCATTTGTACAACTGAGACAGATTCCACATCTTAAAGCCACTGCTGTAGTGGAAATCTACCCTCAGTCTTTACATAGTTATGTCTTGTAGTCATGATATGATTAGTTTTTGTCCATTTCCATTTTGCAACATTTGCTTTCACAGAATGAGAGAAAATAAGACAAAATGACTTAGATTCAATTTGTGATAGCTTCTGTACAAAAGCTGGATCTTATTGAACTGTAATTCTATTTGTAGGCTGCAAAGCATGCACAATCAGTCTCCAGATATTTAATTTTTAGGGCAATTTGTCTCCAATGATTTTCAGATCTCTCCAATGAGGCCAAAAATCTCAAAATACTTTCCAAAATTAGATGTAAACATAGGAATTAATTAGAAAATTGTTGCCAGATATTACAGAAGGTCAATTTCATGGTCAGGGCACTCAGGGCCTCATCAATCATAAGATAAACCTCACATTCCAGGTAATAACGCATATCCAAACATGCTATTTTAATGGTGAGTTTGTGACAGTTATTTTGAGCCCTTCCCAGGTAATAAAGCATGTCCAAACTCACCATTCTAAAGATGAGTTTGTGACAGTTATTTTGAGCACTTCAATTGCAAATGGCGAGAAGTATCTACTAATCTCCTACGTAGTGTTGTAAAAGCAAAAAAAAAAATTCCCAAAAAAACGAGAGTCATTCATATGTTATACATATTTATTCATATGTTTATTATTTTCACTTCCAGTTTCAATATATTACTTTTTATTGAGTGATAGCTATTAGTTTCTAAATCAATTCGGTGTTAATTATGTGATATCATATTACTAATGTATGTATGATTGTATCCACCTCTGAGGCCTGAGGGTGAGAGTGTGACCATGTGGGCCATCATGAGTTGATGGGCGATTGACCAATGACCATGAAAACTTCTTTTCTGAAGTTTAAGATAACAATTGAAACTAAACAAATTTTCATCAATAAGATGAGTCAATCAATGACTGACTTTCTTTGGCCTTTGAATAACAATAACTTAATTTTTTAACACTAAATTCACTAATCAAACATTAAATTTAAAATATCTAAATTTCATTATCAGATAAAATTTCAGAAATAACTGATGCGACTCCAAATCATCCGATTCATCATATGGTTCTGAAAGAATCCTTTGTCTCTTCCTTGGTTGATACTGTCATTATCCTCAATATCTTTGTCCTCATTCTCAATTTCATCCACTTGGTACACTCTCCTGAGTCTCCTCACATTTGATGGAACTTCTTCTCCAAGTCCGGGCATGACCCTTGGTTGTAGAATGTTTTCAACATCAGTGCCATCAAGCCCATCACCCTCAACCAACTTGAGATTCTGTTTTATGAAAAGGAGTTTCACTGCATGTTTGTTTGTGAGACAGTTTCTTTGGAGAGAGTATATAGCCCCCAATGCGGAGAAACTCCTTTCACAGCACTAGTGGTTTGGAAGCTCCAAGATCCGAGATGCAAGTTTTGATAGCTCTGTTGTCTTACAGAAACTATGCCACCAAGCTACTGGATCTATTGATACTCTTTCCAAAGCTGCCCAGAGGATATATAACAGTCCCACTTGGTTTGAACAACTTACAATTAGCTATGTGATATGCATTTAAAACACAAAAAAACAGTTTTTTATTAAAAAAAACATGTTTTTTTTTTACAACACTACTCCTATGCTACAATATTTTTTTGGAGAATTTATGATAATTCAATCATTTTGGAGAGAAATTTGGTTATTTTTAGAGAGCTGGAGAGACAAATGGAGAGTTTATGAGCCATATTATATCACTTGGAGCCCTTCAATTGAAATGGAGAGGAATATCTATTTTCCCCCTATGCTACAATGTTATTTTCAATATTATAGATAAGAAAGAATTTTTTTGATAATTTCATAATTTTGGTGAAAAATTTGGGTTATTTCTGAAGAGAGCTGGAGAGACAGACAAATGGTGAGTGAATGCAATATTTCAAAGTATGGACAAAGTCAACAGTATGCTGGCAACTTTTGAGGTGTGAAATAAGTTGAAAAACATGTAAATAATCACTCACAAAATACTCTCAAAGATGTACTCATGCATCAGGCATGAAGCATAAGGATGTTTCCAAGTGTAAATTCTTAACTAGAAGTCAAATTTCTCCTTTAAAGTATCTTAAATGTGGCGACCTGGATAAATTTTCATTTTTTCACTAAACTGACGACTCTCCTGCCACACTATGAAACATGGAGTGTATGAAACAATCTGTTTTAATTGGCTTCACAACTTCACCCATCTTTTGCAGACAAGTTTAAATTGCAGACTGCCACTGGATTGTAGCCAGACATCAATTTTTACAAAATTTAACCCATTTTATCATTAATTTGTAGAGAGTGTAACAGGCTATCATTTAATACGGTCCCACTCTGCATAATGAGTCTCTTTCCCCGCACAGATTTTAATTTCGAGAGAGTTATACTCTGACTCACACTCTTAGTAGTAAACAGCTAGGTAATAAAGCACGTCCAAACACACCATTTTAATGGCGAGTTTGTGACAACTGGTAATGTAAAGTGTTCATAGATAGAGATCTCTTATTCAGTTTGAAAGGTCATTCAGGTAAATTGCGGCCCATTAATTTTTAATTGCGGCCCTCTCAAGAGAGTCCCGAGCACAGAACATTGAATAGAAGAAGTGTAGATCCCATTATATTACTCTTGAGTGCCGTTTACAGTGACGTCACTTAAACTAGAGCCACTCAGCCAATCAGAGGCTTCGTTTCACCAGTTCTGTTTGAGTCCGTATTTTGAATGCGTATTACTTCCGAAATCGTGTCAGCTTGTGTTTGTTGCAAAGAAGATTAGTTTATTATTGCTTAGTAGCTGGAATATAGATTAATCGTGTACATAATTTGGTAGGAAGATATGACTCCCAGCAAAGATAATGAGCTGAGGTAGAATGCACGCTCAAACTGTTTTTGAGAGAGTGTTTATAGTGACGTCAGCGATCAATGGACGTGATTGGTTGAAATTTTACGACAGTGTACACAATGTGTACACGTTTGATGTGAGCTTCTTCTTATTCAATGTTCTGTGGTCCCGAGTCTCTAAAACATTCTGAACCGAAATTACATTAAAATGTTGGATAGCTATCAAAAGAAGCGCAGTGCATGCTATAATTTATTAATTTAAGTTTTTAATGTGCGTTTTGAATGCATGATGTTTCTGTTGTAAGAGGCCGCAGTTAGTCAGTGTGCTGTAATTTACCTGCTTGACCATAGCACCAGTGTGCAAAGCATGTACAATCAGTCTCCAGATATTTCATTATTAGGGAAATTTGTCTCCAAAGATTTTCAAATTTCTCTCCAATATGGCTGAAAATCTCAAAATACTCTCCAATAATGAATAATTACATGTAAATGTAGGAAATAATTGGAAATTATGGCCAGATAATTCTGGAGACAAATTTCAAATCCTCAATAGTCGCCAGATAAACTTCACAACTTCATGCATCGTTTGCAGACTGGCCCTAGGAAAATTAATGTAAATATTGGAATTAATTCAAAGAGTTTTGAGAAAATATCTAAAATTTCTCTCTTATTCTGCAGACTGGATTTTGAGCCATTCCCAGTCAATATTTCATGGTGAAAAAATTCTCACTGCTAAATTTTTCCTCTTTGAAAATAATTTTCTAGCAAATTCAGTTGATTTTTAACTATATACTCCTATGTTATACTGTCACCATTAATTTTTGGTGGCTAAATGAGGAAAATGTTGGTGGATCAGCCAAATATGTTGGTGAATTTTTTCAGCTTTTTGAACAGGTCTGTCCATGTTAAAAAGTATAGCAGGAAAGTCTCCAGTTTAGCGAGAAAATGGATCCCGGTCACCACATTTAACTTTCAAGATACTTTAAAGAAGAAATTTGACTTCCTAGTGAAGATTTTACACTTGAAAACACTTGAAAATATCCTCATGCTTCATGTCTGATGTCTTGAGACTATTTTATGAGTGATTTACTTGTTATATTACTTAATAATTAATAAACATGTTTTCAATTTATTTCACCCCTCAAAAGTCGCTAATAAACTGGTGACTTTGTCCATACTTTGAAACATGGAAGTCTGTGTGTTTTGGTGCAACAAATACAGACTGGAGCCCTTCAACCAGACTGCAGGAACTCGTAAACAACTCTGGAAAATACCTTAGGCTAACAGATGAATTTTAGAGGCTAAATGCTGTGGATTATAGTTCCCATTAATTTATTACTGTATTTAAAGGTTTGCTAAAATCCAACGGAGTGATTAATCCATCAGAAAAGACAACAGAGCTCGTAAAGGGAGGAAATTAAGGATTGTTCACAAAAAAGGTTAAAAAATGACCCATATTCTTGCAAATGGCAAGATCTTAGAAATAGCTGCAAACATTTTTCATCAATTTGTCTAGTCCTGAAACATTTTTCCCGTTTCCCCTCCAAAAATTAATGGCAATATATGAATTAATAGCTAAATATCCTCCGACATTGCAGGAATTTTTTTTATTAGAGAAATTGAATATCTGCTGATATATCATTGGAATTTATTGTCAAATACAATCTGGTTTGTCTCCTTCCTAAGGTATGCTACAAAATTAATTTGGAGAGAATTTATGATAATTTGATCATTTTGGAAAGAAAATTGGTGATTTTTAGTAAGTTGAATGCCAGTCTGTACTCTGTAATTCATGGTAAATTCCACAGACATGTCAGTGGAAGTTCCCCCCTTTGCAAACAATATTCTGGCAAGTCGGTGGATTATTAGCTATTTATTCCTATGTTACCATTAAATTTTGGTGGATAAATTGGGAAAATGTTGGTGGATCAGCCAAATTACTGGAAATTTATTGTGGATTTTTTTAGCTTTTTGAAGAAGTCAGTGAGATTTTGTACACCAAATACAGACTGGCCAGTCTGAAGAGAAGGTCTCCACAGACCCAGGATTTTTTACAGAAATAATTCCAAGTAAAATAGTATGTCTCATAAACTCACCATTTGTCTCTCCAGCTCTCTCCAAAATTCAACAAATTCTCTCCAAAATGATCAAATTTTCATAAATTTTCTCCAAAATAACATTGTAGCATAGGAGAAAAATAGATAAAACTCGCCATTTGCATTTGAAGGGCTCAAAATAACTGTCACAAACTCGCCATTAAAATAGCGAGTTTGGACATGCTTTATTGCTTGGCAGAAATTAGGATTTGGGCGCAGAAATTAACATGGGAACATAGGAATTAAACCAGTCTGCAGAACGTGGGACATTTTTGACATTTTCTGGGCGAACAATCCTAAATTTCCTCTTATATTTACATGTATTTTACTGAGGACAGAAACCAAAATAGAAGATTTCTTGGGGAACATTTTACCAGTTTCTGCTGTCTGGGAATTGAAGAGAATTTGGGCGCAGGATTAATCAACAAATCCTGCTATACTTTTCAGACTGGCAGACTGGGTGGAATGGAGATTTTATGCCAGTCTGTATTTTGTGGTAAATTCCACCGACATGTCGGTGGAATTTTTTCCGTTTGAAAATAATATTCTGGCAAAATCAATGGATTTTTAGCTATTTAATCCTATGTTACCATTAATTTTTGGTGGTTAAATTAGGAAAATGTTGGTGAATCAGCCAAATTACTGGAAATTTATGGTGGATTTTTTCCTTTTATGAAAAAGTCAGTGGGATTTTGTGCACCCCTAGTTTCAGAGAATGTTCATTGAGTCGCCAATATATCTTTTTTTTAAAAATAAGTCAACAAAAATTAGCAATGCAGTTGCCAGTCGTTAAAATTTAATTCCAATTTTGAAAGTCGACAGTCATCATTACCTATATTATTATACCCACCTAATTAACATACCTTAATATATAATTGACTCATTGAGAGCGTATCAGCCAATCAGGGAGAGGCATACAACTAATACCAGCCAATCACAGAGAGGCATACTTTCTTTCATAGTTATTCATTTTTTTTTTTTCGATAATTAGTCAGAGAGCATCAAATTAAAATGACAAGTAGTGACCACATCATTCATAACAAAAGATTGCAATCTTTCACAGAAAACAGAAAACTAATATACATAATACATGGAGCCATATCAAAACAAAATGGCGGCTTTGTTTACATTTCAACAACGATGATTTCCGCCGTTTATACATATTCTTGAGTCACCAATTTTAATTTTAAATCTAATTATAGTGCTCATTAGTCATCTATATATGGGAAAGATACTTATTATCACAAATTTTAAATCGACAATTAATCGACGACTTGTTACATACTCTTAAACCCAGGTAATATTGCATGTCCAAACTCGCCATTTTAATGGCAAGTTTGTGACAGTCATTTTGAGTAATTCAATTGCAAATGGAGAGTTTCATCTATTTTTCCCCTAGACTGTATTTCATGGTAAATTCCACCGACATGTCGGTGGAATTTTTCTCCATTGAAAATAATATTCTGGTAAAAGTCAGTGGATTTTTAGCTATTTATTCCTGTGTTACCATTAATTTTTGGTGGAGAAATGGGTAAAATGTTAGTGGATCAGCAAAATTACTAGAAATTTATGGTGGATTTTTTCAGCTTTTTCAAAAAGTCAGTGGAATTTTGTGCACCAAATACAGACCCAGTCTGCAGAATGTGTCTCTTCTCCCTCAAAGACTTTAATTTGAGAGAGAGCTACTCTCTGACTCTCAGCAGCAGATTCTGAATCTCCCGCAGCTAAATTAATGGTAACATAGAATTAGGAATTAATTCAAAATCTCCCGCATCTAAATTAATGGTAACATAGGAATTAATTCAAGATCTCCTGCAGAGATCTCCAATTTCTAAAATTCGACCAAAAACTCCCACAGAGAGTCTTGGAAAAATGTTCCATATTCTGCAGACTGGATACAGACTGGTTTTTCTCCTAAGCTACAATGTTATTTTGGAGAGAAATAATGATAATTTGATCATTTTGGAGAGAGCTGGAGAGACAAAGGGTGAGTTTATGAGACATACTATTTTACTTGGTCTTAAACTAGGTGTGCCACCAGTCTGCAGAATATGGGACATTTTTAACATCATCTGTGCGAACAATCCTTAATTTTCTTCCTATATTTACATGTATTTTACTGAGAACAGAAGCCAAAATAGAGGATTTCTTGGAGAACAGTTTACCAGTTCCTGCAGCCTGGGTTAAGGTGTGCACCAAATACAGACTGGAGTTTATGAGCAATACCTACTATTTTACTGGACTCAATGACTCTCATCCAGACTGCAGGCAGAATAAGGAACATTTTTCAAAGACTCTCTGGCCTCTGCCAGAGTTTTTGATTGAATTTTAGAAATTGGAGATCTCTGTGGAGTGCAGGAGATCATGAATTAATTCCTTGTTAGTATAATGTTACCATTAATTTTGCTGCGGGAGATTTTGAATTAATTCCTATGTTACCATTTAGTTAGCTGCGGGAGATTCTGAATCTCAGAATCTGCTGCTGACTATGTTTCAAAGTATGGACAAAATCGCCAATATATTGGCAACTTTTGAGGGGTTAAATAAGTTGGAAAACCCGTAAATAACAAGTAAATCACTCATAAATAGTCTCAAAAGATGCACATGCATCAGACATGAAGCATAAGGATGTTTTGAATTGTTTTCAAGTGTAAAATCTTCACTGGGAAGCCTAATTTCTCCTTTAAAGTGTCTTAAATGTGGCGACCTGGATCCATTTTCTCACTAAACTGGCGACTTTCCTGTCACACTTTAAAACATGGACTGCTGGGTCAAAGAGTAATCAGTAACTCTCATTCAAATTAAAATCTCTGCGGGAGAAGAGACACGTTCTGCAGACTGGACTCCAGAACCCAGTCTGCAAAAGATGCAGGAAGTTGGTGAAGTTTATCCGGCGACTCTTTAGATTTGAGGCCTCGAAATTAGTCTCCTGAATTATCCGGCGACCAGTCTGCAGAATGAGAATATGGAACATTTTTCCAAGACTCTCTGCAGGAGTTTTTGATTGAATTTTAGAAATTGGAGATCTCTGTGCCAGTCTGGAAAGTAGTGCAGATCATCGTTAATTCTTTTGTATAATTTTCATATCGTCATAAGAAATATATAAATCGTCGTTTCGATAATTTTAACCAATAATCTCCGTCGTAAAATTAATTCAGACAAACTAATATCTGTTACTATTATAGCCTACCACAGAGTACAGACCACTAAATAGGAAGATGCTTAACTGCTACGACACTAATGGCCAAATATCAACCAATCAGAGAGAAGCATACAGTGACGCCGGTGACGTCACATATTACAACGTACATACGGGTATATAATTATGTAATGGTCAGAGCTAAATTCTCATTCACTTGCTACCAATTAGGAGTGACTAAAGCAGATATGTAAAAAAAGTTTAGGTAATTAAAGTATAAAGGTATATTTATCATAAAATAGAAAGAAGGGGATTTAGGCCCCCATAAACCCTCTTCTTATATTATATTCTGAGGTAAGTTTTGAGTTATTGTACGATAACACATTTTCGACCCTACAATATGGGAATTCTGTAAGTTATGAATTAGCGTTGAATTTCAGATCCTCGGTCATAGGTAGGTATGATAAATTACGATAGGAACCTATAATAAATTAATAATACCTATTTTCTCAAAATAAGCGTTACCTATTGCGGTATTAAACATGTAATGATATAATAATTATTTATCAGACAAGTAACTACCTTACTGGGTATTGTTGATGAAAGGGGGGGAGGGTAACTTGGTAAGTACTAAGTAAGTGTGGCTGTGATTGGTGCATCGCACTATCAAATGCAGTGATGTCATTAAAAACTCTCCACCCTATCCAGTCTGCAGAATGCATCTCTTCTCCCGCAGAGACTTTATTTTGAGAGAGAGCTACTCTCTGACTCTCAGCAGCAGATTCAAAATCTCCCGCAGCTAAATTAATGATAAAACAGGAATTAATTCAAAATCTCCCGCAGCTGAATTAATGGTAACATAGGAATTAATTCAAGATCTCCCGCAGAGATCTACAATTTCTAAAATTCAATCAAAAACTCCCGCAGAGAGTCTTGGAAAAATGTTCCATATTCTGCAGACTGGCACTATTGGTTAAGAAGAAGTTCAGTGCAATCTTTATGATGTTGACGTAATAATGTTATGTCAACAACATATTGTCACATTGTGGTTACAATTTAGTTTATATAATTAGTCAGTAATTAATTTTTCGTCGTATATTTATTTAATATATAACTTTATAACAAATTTCTGTAATTAATATCTTGAATAGACTATTTTCCTCTATAAAAACGTCGTTAAATTTATTTATCGAAGTGCACCTACTTTCCAGACTGGTCTCTGCGGGAGATCTTTAATTAATTCCTGTGTTACCATTATTTTAGCTGCGGGAGATTTTGAATTAATTCCTATGTTACCATTAATTTAGCTGCGGGAGAATCATGTAATGATATAATAATTATTTATCAGACAAGTAACTACCTAACTGGGTATTGTTGATGAGTGGGGGGGGGGGGGAGGGTAACTTGGTAAGTACTAAGTAAGTGTGACTGTGATTGGTGCATCGCACCCAGTCTGTATTTGGTGCACAAAATCCCACTGACTTTTTCAAAAAGCTGTAAAAATCCACCATAGATTTCCAGTAATTTGGCTGATCCACTAACATTCTCCCAATTTATCCACCGAAAATTAATGGTAACATAGGAATAAATAGCTAAATATCCACCGACTTTGACAGAATATTATTTTCAAAGGGATAAAATTCCACCGACATGTCGGTGGAATTTACCACGGACCGTATACAGACTGGCATCGCACTATCAAATGCAGTGATGTCATTAAAAACTCTTCACCCTATTGGTTAAGAAGAAGTTCAGTGCAATCTTTATGATGTTGACGTAATAATGTTATGTCAACAACATATTGTCACATTGTGGTTACAATTTAGTTTATATAATTAGTCAGTAATTAATTTTTCGTCGTATATTTATTTAATATATAACTTTATAACAAATTTCCGTCATTAATATCTTGAATAGACTATTTTCCTCTATAAAAAAGTCGTTAAAATTTATTTATCGAAGTGCACCTACTTACCAGACTGGTCTCTACTCTCTGCGGGAGATCTTGAATTAATTAATTTAGCTGCGGGCCAGTCTGTATTTGGTGCACAAAATCCCACTGACTTTTTCAAAAAGCTGTAAAAATCCACTATAAATTTCCATTAATTTGGCTGATCCACCAACATTTTCTCAATTTATCCACCCAAAATTAATGGTAACATAGGAATAAATAGCTAAAAATCCACCGACTTTACCAGATTATTATTTTCAAAGGGGAAAAAATTCCACCGACATGTCGGTGGAATTTACCACGAAATACAGACTGGGCTGCGGGAGATTTTGAATTAATTCCTATGTTACCATTAATTTAGCTGCGGGAGATCCAGTCTGTATTTTGTGGTAAATTCCACAGACATGTCTGTGAAATTTTTCTCCATTGAAAATAATATTCTGGCAAAGTCGCCAAGTAATAAAGCATGTCCGTTTGTGACAGTTATTTTGAGCCCTTCAAATGCAAATGGCGAGTTTTATCTATTTTTCTCCTATGCTACCAGTATGAACAATTGGGCAAACAGCTCCCGACCACGTAGTGTTTGCGCCCGCACGCACTAGAATATTTGGAAGTTACCTCCCGCAAGAGTTATTCTACCGCCCGCACCCTGACCAGTGACCCGCCCTCCTTATTTATAGCGCCCGCAATGATGAAAGACAATCTAGATCAAACGCGCACGTCCCTCTCAATCAAATATAACTTAAAGCTAATTTTTAACTTGGTAAGACAGTTAGCCTGTTAGGGACCCAACTTCTCAAAATACCAAGTTAAAGTCATAACTCATAAACAATCAGACACCACACAACCTCTCATGACAGTAAGTCAACTGAATTGAAATGAAATTTAAAATTGGATTGTGCCGTCTTACAATCAAACTCTGTGTCAGTGATAAAATTACTGTCCTTTTGCCAGTTTTTTTTCAAATTATTAAAAGAATTATTTTATTATTTCAATTGTCATCCTTTTACTCTCTGTCTATACGTTTTTGATTATTTTTATAATCATTTTAAATAAACGTTGCTAGTTTTGAATCTAATGAAAATAATGCTACCTACTTACCTAGCTATTTATTTTGAATGTTACCTCAAGTTCGAACACCGGAAATCAAAACAACTAGCGAACCTTTTATATGAATTGATTATAGACTATATAGCACAGTACAGAGAATATATAGTATCCCAGAGCTATAGGGGGGATATTACGCGTGTCCCGGTAGGCTGTGACGTCACATGTCAACAATGGTGCGTATGTTTGTACGTACAGTACAAACACAAAAGATGGCTGCAACACACCCAACTTTTGTTAAATAACGTTTTCGGTGATATTTTTTCAATTCCACATTTCCGCATGCTATTATCCAATCTTTATAGTCAACGGACGGAAATTAAAAAATGACTGTTTATCAAATTGCTACTGGTCTTTTTACACCCAAAATAGTAACAAATTTTTAGTCTTGAAGAAGACGATTTATTCAAGATAATTAGATCATTAGTCAGATCGGTCGCGTTGGCCGCCATCTTAATTCTCTATTCCACGTGACCCACAACAATTCTGTTTACTATGACGTGACCTCTTGCTTACATACATGACGTCACAGCCTACCCAGAATAAATTTGAATAATACATGTAACTGGGGTACTATACTTTTCTGTTTACTATGCTATATAGTGTTACTGGCTTATTACACATGAGTTTTACGTAGGCATAAAAAAATATTTTGATCCTAATTTATACAATTTTCAGATTCATTACACATTACATTCCAACTTTGATAATATTCAAAGCAATTCTCGTTCTGGTAAATTAGTTTTCTACGAAGGTGGATAATTTAGTTAGGGTAAGTACTTAATTATCGGTCAGTTCCACATTTTCGGTCATATAAGGTGAAACAATATAAAAATAATTATTTCACTAGGATTGGTAGAGTAAGAACAACCAACCCGGGTTTGCAGAAGTATTACATAGCACTCTGTAATAATAATACTTTTAATTTTGTTTTTATTCACATGACCGCAAACGGTGTACAGACCAATAATTCGGAATTTACCCTAGTATATTCCAATATTGTTTTATATTTTTGTTTGAAATTTTTAATGTTTAATCAATAAAATTTCATTAATGTTTAATAAACCTGCCTAGTTAAAATCTTTAATCTTATGTTCAAAAATATGAAATTGTTCGATAACTTGGAACTCACCCAGATGAATTTTATGATCGAAAATATAATATTTTCTATCATAAAATTTTAATTGGGTGAATTCCAAGTTACTGAACTGTTCGAACCATATTTCTACCATGAAAATATTTTAACCGCGTGAATTCCAAGTTATCGAACAATTTCACATTTCCGATCAAAGAATTTTAGCTGGGTGAGTTATGGAACTCACTTAGTTAAAATATTTTTATGATTGAAAATATAGAACCGGACAACAGACAAATAAAAATAAGGAAACTTCTTATGAGGGGTGATTAAGTTATTGAAGAAGAATTGTAAACTGAGTATTTGTTATTTTGATAGCAATTCTTACTAAGCAATATTTGATAGTACATAAAATATTATATATAAATATTACATAAATCAAATTATATATCCGATAACAACATCAATGTGTCTCTATCCAGTTACATCGATATATCTCTATCTAGTTATATATATAGTGATAGTACAACATGACGTTAGATATATCATATATAACTAGAAACAACGATTAGTGTTTTCAGTTATAAAATATAATAGATATTTACTTTTTCTTCAATTATTAGACTTAGTTCAAAATGTCTTGTATTCACAACACTATTTAATGCAAATCTTTTCTTATTGGTCTAATAAATTAATAAATATTCGCAAATACAAAATGTGTGCTTGTCAGTCGATGACTCAGGATATGCAGTCTCCTCTCCCAACAGATGAAAGTCTCTGCACAGCACACGTTGTTGTACTCACCTGTCAGTAGCACCACAGCAGTTCTTCAACTTCTCTGCAGTGAATTCACCTGTAGAAGCTATTTAGCTACCATAAGAATCATCTATCACTTAAGTAATTAACAGAGATATATAAAATAGTAAGAGTCAATTCCGATATTCATATAAGATCACAATTAATTTGTGATTATTTGAAAGCTATACTTCTTACAAATAAGTTTACGATATTTGAAAAAGCAAATTGTGAAAAGAGCACCAACCAATATCAATACAAATGGGATAAATTATAACTTTATATGTGCAAATAATTAATTAAGACATACAGGGATATACTCCATGGTATAGCAGTTTAATTCAATAAAAGATATATAAATACATACTAATGGAGTAAAATAATTTTTTATATGTACGAATAATTTTTTCACAAGAAAAGTGAAAAAAGAATGCATCCATTTCTGTTAGAATGTTAAATAATACCCCCCCCCCCACTGTACCATTGAAATAATGAAAAATGTGAACAGTAATCATTGTATCTATAGTATCTACTATCTCATACAATTGAAATGACGTAAAATGCAGAATATTATAACAAAATTATATTCTTCGTTAGAGATTATTTTTGTATATACGATTGCTTTTGATCTGGTACATTCACAATAACTGCTATACTGATGCTGATTTTCATTGTATATCTGTTATATTCACAATAACTGCTATTGTATCTGATACCATATTGATTGAAATATTGTATACTGCGACAAATAATTATAGGATCTGATACTATTGATTGAAATATTGATGAATATTTCGACAAATAATTATAGTATCTGATACCATAGATCGAAATATAGTTGAATACTTCGACAAATAGATAGTGTATATGAAATCATTGAAATAATCATGCAATGTATACTGCGAGCAGTTCTCATTGTATCAGATATAATTGGGGTTTCATTATGCTTATTGTAGACTGTAGCTAATCGTTATAGAATCTAATAATTATTATAGCATTAGTAATTACTAATTTACAATATACAAATAATTCGCTAATTCCTATAGGTATTTCATTATGTAGTCACGTAGTCGTAGTGTATTGTATCTGAACCTTAAACTCTTTCTGCGGTGTTAAAAGTAAAATAACTTTTATGGACTATAGTCCATTACAATTTAATATAATCATAATTATATTTTATAGCTTTTACTAAATCTATGAATCTATAATAATGTTTCCATTTATGAAACCTATTGTGGTGGTTTCTGAAGTATACCTGACATGGCATTTTAGATTCTCAAACAATACATGGATTATTATGATTTGTGACGTCACACGCAGGCAGCATATCGCGCTGCCGCCTGCCCGCATGGAATTTCTACTCACGCGCCCGACCCGGGCGGGCCCCGCGGGCAGCATGTGGCTTCCTTGGGCTGGCAATTAGCTCCCGCATATTACAAAAATCCACTAATTTCAGAAATTTTTGCACCCGCGAGATAACATGGTTTTGTGCCCAACTTTCCACCCTGGCTATGCTACAATGTTATTTTGGAGAGAATTTATGAAAATTTGATCATTTTGGAGAGAATTTGTTGAATTTTGGAGAGAGCTGGAGAGAGAAATGGTGAGTTTATGAGACATACTATTTTACTTGGCAAAGTCGGTGGATTTTCACCTATTTACTAATATATATATTACCATTAATTTTTGGTGGAAAAATGGGTAAAATGTTGGTGGATCAGCCAATTTACTGGAAATTTATGGTGGATTTTTTCAGCTTTTTCAAAAAGTCAGTGGAATTTTGTGCAGCAAGTACAGACTGGCGGGAGATTCTGAATCTGCTGCTGAGAGTCAGAGAATAACTCTCTCTCAAATTAATATCTCTGCAGGAGAAGAGACTCATTCTGCAGACTGGTCCGCAGGTCCGGCAACACTTTTCTAATAAATTTTGATTCCTATGTTTACATGTATTTATTGGAGAGTATTTGGATATTTTTAGCCATTTTGGAGAGAAATTTTAAAATCTCTGGAGAGAAATTACCCCAAAAATAAAATATCTGGAGACTGATTGTGCATGCTTTGCAGACTGGTCCAGGAGTCAGGATTCTCATAGATTTTAATTTAACTTTAAATACCTAGGGTAACAATAATAAATAAATACTTGCTATGAAGACATCATAAATAATTGAAGGAGTAGTTATTCACAGGAGAAGAAACGTTGTACAGATGTCAAGATTGTCAGCCAAACGTAGAAACAAAAAACCTATTCATATTGTTGTCATCTTTACTTTACTAACCAATCACATTGCTAGTTAGTTAACTTATAGTTAAATTGGTAAATACCTCCGTAAATAAAAGCTATAATACTAAAATAGGTAAAAATCAAAATATCTTTCCTACAAGTCATAATAGGTAGAAAAATAAGTTGTCAAATAGATTACTTATCCAGATATGTTATGAAAATTACTTCGATCATGAAAATATCAGTAACAATTTTACAAACGTAAACATGAGATATTATCAGGGTTACCACTACGACTACTAGTACAATATCAGGATTACCAATTAAGACTTACTAGATTATTATCAGGATAACCAGATATGGTTACTATTATATTTAATAGTAATTTAAAGAGAATACATGAAGAGAAAATACATGATTAATTATTTAATTATAATTCAATAAAAAAATATGTTTTTATCAAGTTTAAATATAATATGCCGCTTATTTAACCCAGATAATTGGTAATACACATAGAGGCATTTCATGACAGAAAAGTATAAAATTAGTTTTATTTATAGGTATATAATTTTATAAGTAACTTATTGTTAAAACAAAATCAAATGAAAATCTCTTTCCAAACATAGAAAACTAACATGAAGTAAATTATTACACACAAGAGGAAGAATAATATTGTTAATGCAATTTAAATAATTAGGAAAACCATTGAAAGCATATACTATATTATTTTATCATGATATCATTAGAATATTCAACATAATAGAAGATTTCCCATTTAACTTTTGATACAATATTCAGATTAAATTAGAAATCTAAATGAACATCAGCGCCATCTACTAGCTAGATTTACAATATAAATGATATTCAATATCGTAATTTTATCATTAAAATCATAAAAATATCACGAAACTATATAATTTCTAAACTGTATGAACAGATTCGATCTGTAATGAATCCTGAAGTTTTGTTATTTGTAAGAAAGAGGGCGTTTATATCCACAAAAAGCTACAGAAATTTATCAACATGTTAAATATTAAAAGAGTTATAGCAATTCTAGCTTCATATTTTCAAATAAACTCAGTTCTCTCGCACGTGAAAGAGGTATAGTGTATCGCCTTTATTCCTACACCATCAATTCATAATGGCTCCTACTTTAGCATATTGGGATATTAGAGGGGTGAGTACACTTATAAATATTTTCTTATGATATACCTAAGCCGTAAGTAGCAAACAGTTGTCAATAAGTAGTTACTGTCTACCTACATGAGTAGCTAATTTGTGTTTTCAATAGCTCCCTATAACTTGTTAAGTTGTTGCCAGGCTAAAACCAATGCTATTTTGCGTGTCACGTTTGTTTACTCAGTAATACAGGGGGAAATACGTGTCCGTCTTCTGTCTATCCCCGACTGTCCATTACATATTAGATCGTTCTGTCCGGTGGCACACATCTTTCCCCGACTGTTTGGCAGTCGGCACACTTGTGATCAGTCTTTACGTCACATAGGAGGTCTGTCTGTCCGTCTGTCACACATAGGTCTGTCTGTTCGTCCGTCACACATTGGAGGTCTGTCTGTTCGTCCGTCACACATAGGTCTGTCTGTTCGTCCGTCACACATTAGAGGTCTGTCTGTCCGTCCGTCACACATTGGAGGTCTGTCTGTCCGTCCGTCACACATTGGAGGTCTGTCTGTCCGTCCGTCACACATTGGAGGTCTGTCTGTCCGTCCGTCACACATTGGAGGTCTGTCTGTCCGTCCGTCACACATTGGAGGTCTGTCTGTCCGTCCGTCACACATTGGAGGTCTGTCTGTCCGTCCGTCACACATTGGAGGTCTGTCTGTCCGTCCGTCACACATTGGAGGTCTGTCTGTCCGTCCGTCACACATTGGAGGTCTGTCTGTCCGTCCGTCACACATTGGAGGTCTGTCTGTCCGTCCGTCACACATTGGAGGTCTGTCTGTCCGTCCGTCACATAGGTATGTCTGTCTGTCTGTCCGTCCGTCACATAGGTCTGTCTGTCCGTCCGTCACATAGGTCTGTCTGTCTGTCCGTCCGTCACATAGGTCTGTCTGTCTGTCTCACATTGGAGGTTTGTCTGTCTGTCTCACATTGGAGGTCTGTCACATGGGAGGTCTGTCTGTCCGTCCGTCACATGGGAGGTCTGTCCGTCACATGGGAGGTCTGTCCGTCACATGGGAGGTCTGTCTGTCTGTCCGTCACATGGGAGGTCTGTCTGTCCGTCCGTCCGTCACATAGGAGGTCTGTCTGTCCGTCCGTCCGTCACATAGGAGGTCTGTCTGCATGTCTCACATTGGAGGTCTGTCTGTCTGTCACATGGGAGGTCTGTCTGTCCATCCGTCACATGGGAGGTCTGTCTGCCCATCCGTCACATGGGAGGTCTGTCTGTCTGTCCGTCACATATGAGGTCTGTCTGTCCGTCACATATGAGGTCTGTCTGTCCGTCACATATGAGGTCTGTCTGTCCGTCACATATGAGGTCTGTCTGTCCGTCACATATGAGGTCTGTCTGTCTGTCACATATGAGACAGGTAGGCTACCTATAATGTTAGTTGTAAAGTCTTTCATAGGAGTAAATACAGCTATTAGGTTAACTTTTACTCGGTTAACTAAACTCACCATTGATGCTTTTCAAAGTTGCTGCTCAAATTTATTGCAAACTATGAATTTTACTGAACTCCTGTTAGCAGATATTGATGCAAAAATAGGTTAGTTTTCGCTATATAAATTTAACTTTGTAGACTTAATACATTTCTTAATAATTCCGTTATTGCATTTTAACTCTTATATTGAATTTAAACTCTGAATTTTCAAAATCCTAATTTTTAGTGTCACTCATTCTCATTTCGTCCTTGAAAAATAAACATTCAGTTACGTATCTATATTGAGCTAGCTAAGTGATATGCATAGTGGGTAAGTTACGTATAATTGGACAGTTCTCCATTTTTCGAGCAAAAAAATTTTAATTTAGCATTTTAACTCCTTATTTTAGTTGGTATTTATGATTCCTGCAGATATCTTGACAGAGTTACTAGGTTAAATTATATATTTTCATTTCATGATCGAAAATGTGAAACTGTCCAATAATTCGTAACTTGCCCTATAGCATGAAATAGAATTATGACTCTGTCTACGGTATCAGGATATGCAGTATAAATCTTCGTAAGACATTACAAGAAGCTGATTATAAAAATTCGAAGTTTTATGAACTCTTATGGCTCCTCTGAAAAATTTCTTTGTATTGAAGATCTTAATGATAGAGAAACGTTTTTTATCCATTGTGAAATATATTTAGCTATATAGTAAATTTGATTAATGAAATTATATCATTAATTATTTATTAACAAGGCCTTATTTTTCTAATCATGGACGAAATGACCTGTAACCGTATTCAGTACCTAGCCAACGTAACGCAATTACTTACCCTGTCCTTATTAATACTATATAAGAGGCAGCACATTTAATTATTTTATCACTTTTCTCTTACAGCTCGCACAGCCTATTCGTTTGATGCTCGAATTCACTGGTACCGAATTTGAGGACAAATATTACGTGTGTGGAGAGGCACCCAATTACGACAAGAGTTGCTGGTTTGATATCAAGAACAGCCTCGGTCTGGACTTCCCTAACGTTAGTGCATATTACTGGTCTTAGGTTTCTTTTAAATCTTAGTTTTTTTTTTAAATCTTGAAGGTTTTTTTTCAAATTTAATTTTAAGTTTTATTTAATCATGAAGATTTTTTTAATTCTAGGTATTTTTTTAGATTCTATGTCTTTTTTAAATACTAGGTCCCTACATCATACGTATTTAAAATCCTAGGTATTGAAGTTTTTGGAATAGCTTAAGACTGAAGATTCCTATTCTCTTATCATTTAATAATTTCTTGTACTCTCAGTTGCCATACTATATTGATGGAGACGTGAAGTTGACGGAGAGTTCTGCAATTCTACGCTACATTGCTAGGAAGAATAACCTGTTGGGGGCTACTGTTGAAGAGCAGTACCGAGCTGACGTGGCGGAGTCCACTCTCAATGACTTCAGAGGTGCTTTCTGTAGACTCTGTTACGGTCCAGATTTCGTGAGTTTTTCTGATGAAAAAATTCGTGAAAAGTTTTACAAAAAGCTCTAGATGTATTTATTTATTTTTAGTGGTTTCGTCTTTTGACACAGTTTACCTATATATTCATTTTTCAGGATGCAAAGAGAGATCAATATTTGAAGGACCTTCCTACCAAATTACAAGGATTTTCCAAATTTTTGGGAGAGAGGAGATTTTTCGCTGGAGAAAATGTAATTATCCTAAACTAATTAATTCGTTAGGTTACTCCACTATTTCTGCCAATATGAATTCTGAAACAAACTCAGTAAATGGCTGATAGTTAATCATATGATTTTTCCTAGTTTACAAGACTTTTTTTTTAATTTCAGGTTACATTCCCTGATTTTATCGCATTCGAAATGTTCGATCAGCATTTGATGCTTTCGCCAACTTGTCTGGACAACTTCAAGAACCTGAAAGATTTCCATCGTCGGTTCGCTGGACTCGAAAAGATCAAATCGTACCTCTCCTCTTCGAGATGCATTACCAAGCGTCTCAATAACAGAATGGCAAACTTCGGTAGCGGTGTCGAGTAATCCATTGCCTATATAGGTAGATTCTTCAGCCAAATTTGTTATCAGTTATTAAATTAATCTTAGGATTCAAACCTATCAACATAAACAATTTTCTACCATTGAACATTTATGTCAATTTTCACCTCAAGTGCAATGATTTATCACTTCCTAAAGTATTTGAAAGAAACTATAGTAATGTAACTGATATCAAAGTCAGTTATTATTTATAGATTACAATTATTATCTTAAAAGATGCTGATAAGTTGATAGCATGGTTCTATTGTTCACTTTGTTGCCATGCTGCATTTAATATAACTTGTTATAGCGTTGCTATCTTTTGTTCATAAAGTAATATGTACCCTTCTAGATGATTACATGACTTTGCAATAATGTCCTCATCATAACACTCTTGTTTCATTTACCTTTATGCCTTTTACTAATGATATAAACAGTTTGATAGATATTTATCGATACAATATAAAAATACAAGGCATTAAATACGTCCAGTTTCATCATGGGGAATATGATCCCGTACCTTAGACATTGCTAACAAATATGTTGCACTAAGTTTGGGTACATTGTAGAGAACTAAGTAGAGTTATATACCATCTGTTTATCTTTTATATTTATGAACATCATTCAAATTTGGCTCATTAAATTCCTTTCTATAGCTTTTGGATTGTAAAATAACTTTGAAATGGATGGTAATTGACATCGGGGGTGATAAGACCTTTTTGGTTACAATTATTTTAATTGAATTTTTTTCAAGAGTTCTTAAAAGCTGGATTATAATTTCCTTTAGAATCAGATAGTGGTATCGATTTTAATTTCATTAAAATCAAGTAATCAAATTTCTTTCTAATTTTAGTATGGCGTTGAGATAGTATCAGGCATAGCTAAGTACCTAACCAATATTTTGATATATGTTTCAACGTTATTTTCTATTACCTATATCTGCAATCATTCATTTAGTCTTACGCATAGATAGTGATAAATTGGGTTGTGACTTTGCATATGGAAGTTTAGTATTTTATTTATGTAGTACTTAGGTAGGTAGTCTGTCTGCAATTATTTGAATTATTATGAAAAGAGTATTAATTTATTAATGATAGTTTTATTTTGAGCATAAATAACACTGAAAATCTCATAGAAAATAAATCATAGCTAAATGTATAATTGACCTGAAATGGTGTTAATGAAATTGCTTTGTTTATTAAAAAAAGAGAATGCCCGAGAAACCGTTCACAATATATTCCCCGTTCATATAACTGGAACTCATTAAATTGTTTTTAAAGGTCCCCTCCACTCTATTTTTTTTATTTCTCTATGCATTAGAACTAATGTTACTGATAATAAAACTGCAAACCATTTCAAATTTGGTTCTATAGTTTTATTATATGTAATTTAAGATTTTTTTCCGTTCTTTCTACTACACCTCTGAATTTCAAGCAAAGAAAAAGGTAAGAAAAGTTTGTAAATTGCGTACTAATTCTAAATTCAAAGGAGAGACCCTTCTGCCACGAGATTCGATGTATCAATGAGCCTCCATCTAAAACATAGGCAGAATTTGAAGGTATTTCAGGTTTTACTTCATTGGGAACTTGTCTTAGTTGAGATTTATTCATCTTTATACACCAACGAAGGAGGATCAGTAGACAATTCATGAGAGAAAATCTGCTTCATTGGAACATCACTGCCAATCCCTTGAACTAAGGTAATAATCTTTTAAAAGAAAAACTGTGGGTCAAAATTGACTATGAAATAGTCAATTTCACAGTAGCCATGTCACTATTTGGAAACAGGCTACTAATAATGTACAACCTGAAATACCTTCAAATTATGCCAATTCTTTAGATGGAGGATCATTGATAAATCGAATCTCGTGCCAGAAGGGGCTCTCCTTTGAATTTAGAAATAGTACGCAATTTACAAACTATGTGCTTATTACTTTCACAAATGTAACTGTCGTTTTCGATGTTATACAAATAAGCTCCCAACCAAAGATGTGACACATTTCCGGCATTGAAAGAGAAAGGCCAGTTGTTCAAATATAGAAGTCAGAAAAAAGGCGGTGCTGATTGTTATTAAGAAAGAAGATTTTTTGAAGAAAGAGAGCAATAAAGAACAATTCATTAAATTGCGTCTAGAAGACTTCCTCTTGAATTTAGGTGGAGAATTGAAAACGAAAGGCTGATGCTAATTTACTCTTCCAAGCCCGCTGCTCCATATTCCCTCTTGAAAATGATCAGATGCAACTGTAAAGGGGATTGTAGTACCAAAAGTTGTACCTGATTCAGATATTTCCTTGCGAGGCTGCAATATTTGTGGTCAATGCAGAGGAGTATCTTGCCATAATTGTATGGAATATGATTTAAATGATAGTACTGTGTAGACTTATAAGTAAAATATAAATAAAATGCGTTTCATTAGCCGCAATTAGCAAAGGAGTGACATTTTTTAACCAGAAAAGTGCTTCAAAAAAACTCCACGGATATTGAAACACTGTTTTTAACCGTTAAAAATGAATTTCTTCAATAACTTTCAAATCCAATGACATAAAGTGGTAAACTTTTTTTTTGTGATGTAACAACACCTATAAAGTAACATATGTAAAAATTAGCTTTCTAATATTTTTTTCCAATTCAGCCACTTTTTGAGCTAGATTGACCGGACTAGAATGCCGGTTTCTGACTTTGATTTTAGTGTTACTGATTGCAGTTTGATCACTTAAAGGTGCCTGGTATTAGGTGTCTGTTGCCTGATCGTAAGTATGACTGATTCTGGAACCTGAAGAATGTCTGTTACCTGACGAGTATTTCAGTGTCTTGTGCTTGACGTATGTTTGAGTTTTATGGTGTCCGACGAATGTCTGTTTTTTCTACGCTGCCAGCGTGTCTGCTGCCTGAGTGTCTGGTGAGAGCTTAATTTTTTGGTATTTGACTGATGATTAGGTACAGCGTGTCTGACCGTTGCTGTTTGATTGTGGAGAGTTGGGAAGAATTATTTTTACCCTCCTTTGTTCTGTAACTTTCTAGTTCACTTCTCTTTCTTTTTCGTTGTTATAAAACATTTTAGATGACTAATTAATTTAGATTCTAATTTAGATAATCAATCAACATCCTAAATAAAATAGGATAAGGATTACTAGTAGACTAATAAAAGACGATATATATATTAAATTCACTACATCACCGTTTACAGACACATGGGACACGAGTTTCGGAGTGAAATTCCAACAACTAACAACTCGGGTTTGAATTCAAATTCTTATATACCTACAGTTTTATTCAGTTGCATTTCGTAGGCCTAACTAGGAAAGGGTATTCACAATAAGTTCTATGCCTAATTGGCTTCCAGTTAAATCTGTGAGGCTATTGTCATTTTTTTAATTGTTTAATATGATAGTTTTATTGAAAAAAAGGTATTTCAGAAAAAGGATTCGACATCATGCTACCGGTTATCTATCATGTGACCTAATGTTTCTACCTCAATAAATTTTTATTCCAGTTGAATAATTTTGAATAATTGAATAGAGCTGTTGAATTATCAAAGTGACCGCTTCACTTCTATAGGGAAAACGTGTTGGTCTTGTACTAAAGTGAGTTTTATACTAGACCAAACAATCCAGGAACGTAATCTGGTCTTCTACGAAGGTGTGTCGGCAGATCTATTATTTTGTATAGCCGTATTATGTATTTTAAACCAATTTTTGTACTTTTGAAAATAACTTTATACAAATTTGGACTTCTTCTTAATGCCAGGAGATGATACAAGTTATGAAATTTTTCTTCTTTTTCCGCCATAATTCTTATTTTCTGTATTGGGTATTTTACATTAGTGTCAATAAGCAAGAACCGACTATACCCTTTATTATAACATATCCTGTGTAATTGATACACCTGTCAAAAAATTGATTAAAAAGCATTAGAAGAAGAAGTTAATTAGCAACTGATTGAGTTACCACTCTAAAATGTTAAGTTTCGATTGATATTACGGTATAAGAAGGTGAAATAAAATTTAATTAGTAGGTTAAATATATATTCACGCAGATAAATAGTTACATGAACTACAATAATTTTTTGTGAGTAAGAATACAGATGATATGGTGGGAGAGTAGAAACCTGTAAAAATAATAGTTATTGATAATTAAATATGAGTTTTACAGAACAGTAGATATAAGATTATTTTAGCAAATCATTACTACAATATCAATATTGAATTTGATGTAGCCTGGGTGCTAAAATCTATAAAAAATATAATCTTTGCTATCTGAATCAAAGTGTGCTAATAAAATATATGTAATGAGCTATAATTTCCACTTCAATATAGTTAGTTGTAATTATAGTTCATTACGCTATATTTCTCATACCACATTACACGCCAAACAAACGCTTATAATATTAAAGCTTATGTTGCATGACAGAAGCACAATTCATAAGAGTATAATTCGAACAAAACTATGCGAGTTATGATAGAATGTCATTAAATACCCATTAATAAATGGACTTCGTAGAATTATGAGATTCTATTAGTTATTTGATATTAGATATCATTATAATATACACACGAACACTTATATTTATTTAAACATGCTTGAATACTCAAAAATAAATACTTAATAGATAACTACTGTGATGAATTTTTTTTTAATTGATTGGCATGTAAAAATATATTATTTCATTTAATTATGAATCCACTATCTAATAACAATAATAAATTAGCAGACGGAGTTCCAAATTTCAATTTTCATAAAATAACAAATAATAAATTTAAATTTAAAGAATTCACTTTTTGAAAATTTGGTTAGGAAACGAAAAAATAATATAAAACTAACATTTTATGATATAGTTGGATTTGCAATTTTTATTTTATTTTTTACTTTTATATTTGAATAATGTATATGATATATCATAAGTGAAAAAAATAAATACACTATATATATTTAATTAGCTAATGCTCCATACACAATACACACTATCAAACACTTCATCAAACTGTTTGTCAAACTGAACCATTTATCTTCAAACAGATTTTAGTGTTTGCGTCCAACTGGTCAAACTGTTTGCCAAATGTTGGTTGAAATATCTAGGTATCGAAAATAGCTTATAGGTATTTTTTTAAAACAAGTCCTTGGAAATACTCATTTGCATGACTGTATATCAGTAAACTTCTAAATATTTATCTTCATATAATAGTATACAACACTTTCGCTTTCGATACTATCAATTGTTTGACAAACAATTTTTTAAAACGTTGAATATTTTCAAACTCTCGATTTAAAGTGAATACTAAGCGGTCCTAAGAAAATTTCGGTCTGAGGTATAAATAATACTCATTAATTAGACGAATCATGAAGTGTGCAGCACAACAAACTTGCGGATACAACCAACTACATAACGACCATTTATATTGAGAAGCCATTTGTAATTCCGAAACCGAAATTTCCGGCCACAATACTAAGCAGAAACAATTTATCATTACTCAGCCTAACAATTTATTATTACTCAGCCTAATGTGAAACTTATAAATATAAAAAAAATAACAACTTATCAAAAACTATATATATACATATATATTTAGGTCATTTCACCACATACTTGGTGACCTCCCAAAATTGGTCACCTCCCATACTGTTACCTATAGTAAGTCAAAGAGTAAGTATATTATCCTCAGATACGAACAATCCTCTGTTATGAACAAATCGAACTAGACATTAACTAAACAATAACAAATAATTGTGTTTTAACTCAACGAAAATAAAATATATTTAATATAGCGTTATGATTATGTAAAATAGATAAATGTCTGCAAGAAGTGAGTGACCTAGATCTTCACTTGTTGCCAGATGATAGTGTTTAGCCTGCTCCTTAGGTTTGAACAAATACTTTATTCACTTAGCTATGATGCACAACTTCATTATAGATGAATATTCTAAATTCGAACCAATCTTCAGAAAATCACGAGTGAGCACATTAGTAGATCTCGTAAGCACAAATATGAATGTGACCAACGGGTTCTGATTCTGGAGTTATGTCATACATCACCACGTACTTTCCCCATATTGGGGAGTTGGTCTGAACGTCGTAGTCAGTATTAAATTTGGTTATGGGTCCAGGAAAAAATCCCAGTAGTTGCAAATTACTGAAATCGTTGTTCGGAGTGAAATTCCCTACCCGAACTTCAATATTCTGGAGTTTGGTCTGCCAATAACCTCTTAGTTGAGAACGAAATGAAACGCCCGTAATTTTCCTTGCAGTTGGAAATTCCACGAGGATGTGTGTGAAATACTTACCTGCATTACTGTGAAAACATTTATCGTGGTCGATGGTGTAGATTCCATCCGCAAGGAGAGTCGTAGCTGTGAATGGAGCTGTTATGATGGCAGACGATGAAGGAAAATGCACTCTACCTCTTGTGGTGTAGCAAGGAACTTTTTCTCCAGAATCTGAATCAACAGCTCCTCTGCTCACGTAAAGGTTTGAGAAAATGTAACTACCGTTAGGCATCAGACAGGAGCACTTGCAACCAGGATGATTATTACAAGCAATGGCCATGAAAAATGGTGATGTGAAAGATCCCATTTCATGATTGGTGACTGTTGAAGCCTCTAGATGCGTGAGGGAGATTTTCGCTATTTTCAACTCAATGTGATCACATACAGCAAGGGAAAAAATGAAACTGTAGAATATTTTGACCTTCATCATCATCTGTAAAGTGAATTTGAAATCAAAATAATGAAAATATGCATTTATCAATCAACGAATTTTACTTTTTACTTTTATTTCAAAAAAATATTTGTTATTAAGAAAAGAGGAAAGTTGCATCATCAATTGACTTATGATTTCAAACAATGCGTTGGTAAATGATAAAATGATGTAATATAAAGCCTAGTTTACACCGCCCGAACGTTTATGGAGCGTTCCTTGAAAGGAGGGAGAATGGACCGCTACTGCGCACAAAAGGGAAAACAAATCGTGGTAACTTGAGCGTTGATAGAGCAGCGTTCTACGCGTGTGGACGTTGGTTCGGCGCCGGTTTACAGTTTGTATAGCGGTAAACTGATTTTGACTACGGAGCTGTGTGGATGAGATCTATCAGAAATTCTGAAAGATTTTTGATTGAAATCAATAGTTGAAGTTCACCATTTGAAGGTTCGGTCACACCGGAAAATTTTGCATTAGCGTTTCTGAAGCGAGGAAATGAAATCGTCACCGCTTGTTACCGTTCACCAGAAGTTGGCCCCGTTCTGGCAAAGCCGTATACGCTCGACCACCGCTTACGTTCACTCATACCGCTTCGGAAGTTTTGATCTGCACAAAATATTACGAGCGTTGAGCCACAGTTTGGCACCATAAGACGCAAGTTCGTGGATGATTGGTCCACAAGGCCAACGCAGAAATCTTCAATGCTGTATCACCGCTGTTTTGCCAGTATTGTCCGGGCAGTGATTAAACGTTGCACAAACCTTGTTGAGGCGGTTGAAAGCGTTTCACTCGCGAAACTTAGTTTGCTGAAACGGTGTTAAGCGTTATAGCAGTGATACATTCGATTGGTGAACTTTGGTTTCACGTTTGTATGGAGGTCGCACAGCTCCATACCATCAGACCAATGCTTGCTACCATTGAGCCAACTCTATAGCAACGCCGGCTTCAGCGGTGCACCGCTATGGCACCTCCAGTTTTTTGCGATATTCCCCCATTTTTGGGGTGGTGACGAGCACACAAACTCGGACAAAATTTAAAATTAACACGCCCGGACAAAGTTGGTGAAATATCAAACAGGGTTTCTGCATTGACATAGCATAACAAAGCGTCCACGAACTGGCGTCTATCAGTGCCAAACTTTCAATGGGTATTGTTGGGGCGGCAGTGAAATTTGCGGAGAGGATAACTACCACCCTTCAACGTTCGCATTATTTTGTGCAGCTCAAAACATTCGGAGCGGTGAGGGAACATAAGCAGTGGCCGAACGTATACGACCTTGCTTTAACGGGAACCAACTTCCCTGAACGGTAACGAGTGGTGATGATTTTTTTTCACCGCTCAAAGAACGCCACAACAAAGTTCAGGCGTTGTGACCTAGGATTAAATGAAGCCCTTTGACCTTAGCCTGAGTTTTCCCCAATATGTACTCATTTCAATCTTTGTACTGGTAGGCATAGATAACTTATTTCTGAGTTGGGAATAGATTTAATTGTTTCTTCTCTCTATCTATTTATAATCTCTATATACAGGGGTGTCCGGAAAATTGGCAGGCGGAAAACTGCGAAGCAGAAAATGGCCAAATGGAAACCTGCCATTCTAAAGGTGACCCACTTATTTTATTTTTATTAAAAAATGACCTTTGAGACACCTATTTTAACATTTATATTTCTTATAAATCTAATGTTAAAATAGTTGCTTGCCTTGAAATTCTCACTATTTAGTTATTTCATAACTATTTTAAAACAATCATAGGCTATTTTCTATTTCCAAGTTTACAAGTGCGTGATCTTTACGGTTGTAAAATTTTGCCTAAATTCCGCGATTGGATTTGCCTCATTTAAGGCCATACCATATGTGAAGCAAGGCTAAATTTTAAATAAGATTATTTTCTCATGTACTCTCCTCCTGTGAATCACTCCTGTAAATATTTTTACTATTACTGGAGCTTACAATAATCTGAACGCTCGATCATATCCGCGTCTAAATTATTAATATTTTTTTCTAAAGCTCATTAATCACAAACGATAAAAGTTTACGAACGCAAACACTGCGAGTTTGTAAATCAGAGTTTGTAAACTCTTAGTTATCTGTGGAAATTATTCAAATTCTTTCGATGGATTTCGGGTGGGTCTTGATCAAATTTTTCAAAAAACTCTATTAACATATAATGGATTATTTTATTAATTTTAGTTAAAATATATGCTTACAGTTTTTGGGTCTTACCCAGAATAGCGGCGCAAAATATTGATTAATATATTAATATTAAATATCATTCTTTATTAATTTATTAGAGGCACAATACTAATTCTAAATTACCAGTATCTTGTATAATAGAAACAGGCACAGATTAAATTAAAGTTATTTATTTCCTATGTTTTACTGAAGGATTGAGAACTTTAAAAAAAACTCGTGTTTTCATTGAAATTACTAAATCATTATAGATTTTTTTACATGAACTGCAATGAAGTTTGTTGTATCCGATAGTTTGTTGTATTGCATACTTAATGATTGACTAATAACCTAACAGGGGGGCTCAGGGGACAGCACGCGCCCCCGAAATACATATATAGAATATCTCCAATTTACGTGACATTTCCCATCTATTAATTAATTCAATACTAAAATGAAGTGTATTGCAAGTTCAATAAATCTTAATGTCATTATTATTTTTATTTCATTTTATTAACTTGATATGATATACATTTAATATATTAATAAATATTTTGCGCCGCTATTCTTGGAAAGACCCGAGGTTTTCAACTGGATCAACTCTTACATAATTCACATAATATGTAGAAGATTAAAGTTTTCGTGCACTTAGTATAGCTGCCACCGGTGAAAAACTCAATGGTTATAAAAATATATTCCCATTATTTATTAGAATATTTATAATGCAAAATACTTACAATTATGTGTTGTTCTCTGGAGTACCACCGCCATACTGATGCGAACATATTTAATATAGCAGTAGACTGAGAGGTTATTTCCGCTTACCATCGTGGAATAATTATACCATAAATCACAGGTAGCATTCAATATATTATATTTAATGATGGACATCAATGAAAATATATTTAATATCCAATATGATATAAAAGAATTACCGGAAAATGTCAAACTACGACTGATTATTGCAGATCTATAATTTACCTATAAGGTTAATTATTTATCGGTAGGTGGACAAATTAGTCACTTCTTTTACGATATTATTTATTTGAACAAAATGTGTTAATCGTATATAGGCAGATATTATATGAATGTTCTTTACTGTATGAGTTCATCCCTAGTGGAGTATTATTTGTATTGACTGAAAATAGATATTGTATGAATGTTCTTCACCGTAAGAGTTCATCCCTAGTGGAATATTCTTTGTATTGACTGTAAATAAACAATTTACCAGAGTTCACACGTCATATCAGTCATTCGACTTTCTTTTGTATAGTTCATATTTGTTCCTAGGTCCTTCATTGAGATTTTCCTTCCGTCATACAATTCTATAAAAAGTTCACATTGAATTTTCTATTTAACAATAGAAAAGATTATTTAAAGATTAAACTAGTAATAGCAGCTTGGACGACTAGAAAAACAATGATAAACATTACTATACATGCGAAATATATCCGTAATAGAATATACTATTATTGATATAAATAAACATTCATGGGACATATGAATTAGTAATTTCTATAGTGATATGCCACAGAAAATATAACGAGATATAATTGATAAATCAAACTAAATAACTAATCAATTGCTATTCAATGAATCATAACATTATGTCGTTTTGGTAAATAAATAGAATAATATATGTCATGATAAGCGTAATAAAATAAATAAAAGGTATGTGTTTTTTTTGTGACAGGTATAATCAATCGGAAAAATAAATAATTAAATATATCATAAAACGTTAATAAAGTGATAGTTATTTTTTGTAATGATGTGAAATGTTTTGATTAAAAAATATTGTGTTTATTTCATTAGGAATTATTGTTACTGCTTTTGCATATTTGGCTTTTGCTATTCTGTTTCAGTTTAGTGGTTTTTTCTTAATTGGCTGGAACTTGGACATCATCATTGTTTTTGGGTAATATTTTTAGATGTTGTTAGTTTATTGAAAAATGAAAACTTCATAAAATTAAGAAAAAGTAGTTTCATTCACTATTAACATACAGAACATTTATTTTAAACGTATAGTCTTTTATATATGCACACAGCTGCCTTGGATGTTGCGTAAAAGTTCTATGAATATTGAATAATAATTAAATATCAATAATTAACAAATAAACAAGAATGTCACAGTTACTCTCAAAAAATGACTACCAAAGTTTTCTATAATGTTGGTAAAAGAAAGGGGTGTTGTTGGTAAAAGAAAGGGGTGTTGTTGGTAAAAGAAAGGGGTGTTGTTGGTAAAAGAAAGGGGTGTTGTTGGTAAAAGAAAGGGGTGTTGTTGGTAAAAGAAAGGGGTGTTGTTGGTAAAAGAAAGGGGTGTTGTTGGTAAAAGAAAAGGGGTGTTGTTGGTAAAAGAAAAGGGGTGTTGTTGGTAAAAGAAAAGGGGTGTTGTTGGTAAAAGAAAGGGGTGTTGTTGGTAAAAGAAAAGGGTGTTGTTGGTAAAAGAAAGGGGTGCTGTTGGTAAAAGAAAAGGGGTGTTGTTGGTAAAAGAAAAGGGTGTTGTTGGTAAAAGAAAGGGGTGTTGTTGGTAAAAGAAAGGGGTGTTGTTGGTAAAAGAAAAGGGTGTTGTTGGTAAAAGAAAGGGGTGTTGTTGGTAAAAGAAAAGGGGTGTTGTTGGTAAAAGAAAAGGGGTGTTGTTGGTAAAAGAAAAGGGTGTTGTTGGTAAAAGAAAAGGGGTGTCCTAAAATTTTAGGACACATTCTGCTACTAAAACGAATATTTTTTCCGACCTTACGATTCCTTTTTAAATCTTTAAGAACTATTTCTTTGGGCTAGTTCCGACTATTTTTGTTAGAACTATTAATCCGGGCTTTAGTTATAAACACATTATACAGGGTGACCCACAAAAAAGTTAACCCAGCTTTAAATTCGTATATTTCAACAACTATTGTAGGTACAGTTTTCTTTCAAGTATCATTTTGTTTGTTGATCCTTTTTCATAAAGTTTTATTCATTAGTTTGAATATAATAACTATTTTGTTGATGGGTGGTGAAAATGGCTTTGTGCAAACAGTCAGAAAACAGACAATGGAGTAAGTTCAAACACTAAAAGTATCTTCATCAGACAATATATCCTCCAATAAAACAGATTTATTTCCATGTTTTTTGAGTATTCATATAACTATTCCTTTTATAAAATATTGACAATTATGGAGAAAAGTGATCAATTAGAAAAGGGAGGCATAAGTCTATATTTTAACAAGGGTCGTTCAGGTCACAAGAAGTCAGTTTACGATCTGAAGACAAAATCAATTTTGTTCTGTATCTCCTTTTAAAAAATATAAATGTTTTTGTTAGGAGAAATGCAGAAAATTTCGAGATGTTCAATTTAATTATTAAATATCTCTATTAATCCCCATATTCTGTATTGGATATTTTATATTTATGCCAATAAAAAAATAACCGAAAAAAACTGTTACTATATATCCTGTGCAATTGATACACAATTATTAAACCAGTGAAAAGATAGAAAAACCTCAATTAAAACTAGAAATAATTATATTCCGAAAAAAAATTATGCATAATCCCATAAAATCTATAATTCTAATGTAGTAAGTGTTTTTGCGACTGTTTCGGAACCTAACGACTTTTCCTAATTAAGTAAAATAAAAGGATTAAAATGGATTAAAATGGATTGGCAGAAGAAATTAATTAGTAAATGGTCTATTAATCACCCTTTAACATTTAATATATATAAAAAGAATATATTTTTAGACAAAAATTTTTTTACATATAAAGTTTTTTTACATACATTTTTTTACATGATTTTTTTTGATACATTTTTCTACCACAAGTTTTTCAACATATTTTTTACGTGAATGTATTTCACATAATTTCTTATTCCATGTTTTTTTTTACATAAATGTTTTTTTACATATATTTTTTCTTTATTTTTTATTTTTTACTATTTATACCCCATTAATTTTGATGGGAAAGTACACTATAGTATAGCATAGTAACTAGTTGCGTGACTCTTAGTTTAGTTTCAGTTCATATTAAGGTATAGGAAGGTGAAATAAAATTTAGTAACTAGATTAAATATATTGACGAGAATAATAGGTTACATGAAATATATTAATTTTCTGATAGTAGGTATGAGTTGTTCTAAACTTGAAAAAATAATAAAAATTATTAATGAAATTTAAATTTTACAAAACTATTAGTATAACACTATTTAAAAAAAACAATATTACAATATTAATATTAAATAAGATGTATGCAAATATTAACTAGATTATGTGCACTCGGTAGAGCGCATACCTTCGCCGCCTCTTTGATCTGTTCTTCCCCAAAATTTAAGAAACTGTTAATTGGATAATAAACAATCGTCCCACACAGTTTCATGCAATTTGGTTCAATACTTTTTGAGTTATTGAGTTATGAATGACCTTGACCTTAGACCGGGTCACTCCACAAAATTCTACCAGCAGGTCACTGGATATGGACCAATCGTTTCACCAAATTTCAGACAATTTGATTGAATACTTTTCAGTTAAGCGAATAACAAGATGATAAATAAATTAATAAATAAACGACGGCTAAAATATGACCTTCCATCATTCTGCGAGGGTAATAAAATAGAACTTTAATAATTCCTATCTAACAAATTATAAAAGGAATTACCTAATATCATTAAATAGATACATAAAATAATAAATTGAATTTACCAATTAAAAGTTAGCTGTTACCTGATGTTGTCTGTAGATATATAGTAATGAATAGGGTTGTGACAATATGCGTTTAGAATCATAGATCCTGGAAATATTATAGACGGAATGAATTAAAGACTATTTAATTGTTCTAAATCAGCGGTATATAGTACTCGATATCATTTCATTTCGTTTCGTCTATGATATTCTTACGATCTATGATTTTATCTGCATATTGTCACAACCCCATATAGTAATGAAGTAATAATTCTCTTGCAGACACGTCTTATAGCTTCTACTGATTTTGAAAACAACTTCGATCGATGTTTGTGAAATAGTGAGAATTAACACATTCTGCATTCATGATTATTAAACTGCTATTACTTTCCTAATTATCTGAGTCCAGCGGGAATATTTGGGAATAATAAATATAAATAAAACACTTGTTTTCTGACTATTGCACTCTTATCGATTTAGATTACCTAATATTAAATATTACTTAGGTACTACAGATACATATAAGAAAATCATAAAATGGATATTGGTAAATTCATCGAGAATCTGAATATATTATAGATTGAACATTTACACACACATACTGATTTAAAATTCACTAAATTAAGTGTATATTTCTAAGTTATTTAATTGTGAGAATAATTAATTTAGCCGGTGATCAAACATCATGAAACAGTTATGATGTTTGATCACTCCATGCTAGTTCATCCTCTGAAACTGCAAATAACTTCAATAAAATGACTAACTTGATCCCTTTTTTTGTCATTTTGAATTGTATAAAGACAATCAGTTTGAGGGTTCAATGGACGATAACCACTTCTCTTCCATTCACCATAGACAGCTTCAGGATAGAGCCCCTGGGGACTAGAATACACAAGATATAATATTTTCTATCCGACTTAAGTGTGCTCATAAAAGATATGTAATGAGCTATAAATAACTGAATATATTTAATTATAACTATAGTTCATAACACTATATTGGTCATAGTACAGGCATCCCCCACTTTAGTTACCAAATCACGACTCAGTTTAGTTACCAAACGGTAACTAAAGCGAATAAAAGTAACAAGGAATTTATAATTGTCATTCCTTGATTATATATCTCATTTTCTATGAGTTATAGAAAGAAAATTTGTTTTTAGAGCTATTAGAGTACTACGTATATAAGCATATTATTAATAATTATATACAATCTATCATTATTTGTGACTGTGATGAAAAAGTTTAAAGTCGTGCATTTATTGAATGTTTTAAAATCCATCCATAGCTTAACTCTCACTCAGTATAGGTGAGTAATTAATAGATACTTAGATTTCTATTATTATTGTGCTACATTGAACAAACCGCAATTTTATGCTCTATGAAATGTTTTTGGTAGTAGGGTACTAAGTTCCAAGTTATTGGTTGGTTCTACATTTTCAGACACGTCAGAAAAGAAGATTATTATAATAATAATTATTTAACTTCTATTCTAATTGGTATAATGGATACCAATTGAAATAAAAGTTAAATAATGATTTTTATAAAATGATTTTCACGTGTTCGAAAATATGGAACTTACCCTTAAATGGGACTTGTTGAATTTCTGAACCAATTGCTTTTAATAACCTCATCTGGATTATAATTTTGATGTTCTTTTAGTTACCGTGAAATAATCACAAAAAATTGTCTCCGTTTTCTATGTCTACGAACGGTACTTTTTTCAAATCATGACTCGAAATAAGTACCACTGTTATCAAAACGAGGTATACTTAAAGCGAGGTCTGCCTGTATATTAAATGCCAAAGAAACACTTATAATATGCACAAACTAACAATTAAACTTGCTTAAATACTTTTAGATAACTACTTTTAACTACTCATAGATTACTGCTATGAAGAAACAAGCTTCATACGAACATGCAACAATATATTAATACAGTTAATTATCAATCCATTATCTAATTATATTCTAATACAATGATGAATTAACATACAGATTTTCAAAATTCAATCTTCATTTTTGAAAATTTGGTTAAATAACAGAGAAATTAATACAAAAATTAACATTTCATGACAGTTATTAGGAAAAGATTTTTATTTCATTTTTAACTTTTATATTAGAAAAATGCCTACAATATAGCTATAGTGCCCCGTACACACTATCAAACACTTAGTCAAACTGAACCATTATCTTCAAACAGACTTCGTAGAATTATGAGATTCTATTAGTTATTTGATGTTAGATATCATTATAATATACACGCAAACACTTATATTTATTTAAACATGCTTAAATACTCAAAAATAAATACTTAATAGATAACTTCTGTGATGGATTTTTTTTAAATTGATGGGCATTCAAACATCTATTATTTCATTTAATTATGAATCCACTATTTAATTACAATAATAAATTAACAGACGGATTTCCAAATTTCAATTTTCATAAAATAACATAATAATTTAAATTTTAAACTCAAAGAATTCACTTTTTGAAAATTTGGTTAGGAAACGAAGAAAATAGTACAAAATTAACATTTTATGATATTTATGGAGAAGATAATTTATTTTATTTTTTACTTTTATATTTGAATAATGTATATGATATATCATAAGTGAAAAAAATGCATACAGTATAGCTATTTAATTAGCTAGTGTTCCATACACAATACACACTATCAAACACTTCGTCAAACACTTGGTGAAACTGAACATTATCTTCAAACAGATTTTAGTGATCGCGTCCAAACAGTTACTTGGTGATTGTTAAACTTTGCCAAATATTGGTTATAATATCTAGGTATCGGAAATGATTTATGGGTATTGTATTAATCTAGATACAAAATACTCATATATGCATGATCATATGTCAGGAAGCTTGTAAGTAATTATCAGTAAAATCGAACGTATTGTAACCAGTTTCTAAACTGTTTGATAGTGTCACGTGTGCGGGGTAAAAATACTACATAGTATTTTGACCCCGTCATTAATTGTGTATAACAATAATACGACATAGAGTTTTTATCTCTCACTCTTGTTCTTATATTCAATCTAAAATAAAGTATAGACAGTGAAGGTTGAGTGTAAATAATTCATATGTGATTGATTACGGAGCGAATACTTGATCAATTTCCTTTTTGTTATCTGTGATACGTTATCCAACCTTAGTTACGCAAATTTAGATCATTTAAGACAAATTTAAATTTAGAGTGGCAGGGACCTTTAGTTATTTCAATAGCTATTATGCAATTACATCATATATGTATATATGACAAAGGCGGTACCTATATATTATATACTATAACTATATATATATAAGGTAATTCCATGATGTAACCAATCTTCGGAAAATCACAAGTTTGCACATTAGTAGATCTCGTAAGCACAAATATGAATGTGACCAAGGTCATCCGATTCCGGAGTTATGTCATACATCACCACGTACTTTCCCCATATTGGAGAGTTGGTCTGAACGTAGTAGTCAGTGTCATAGTTGATTTGGGTTTCAGGGAAAAATGCCAATAGCTGCAAAGTGCTGAAATCATTGTTCTGAGTGAAATTCCCAACCCGAACTTCAAGATTCTTGAGTTTGTGATTGAGGACACCTTTTTCTTGAGAACGAAATGAAACGCCCGTAATTTTCTTTGCAGTTGGGAATTCCACGAGGATGTGTGTGAAAAACTTATTTGGGTTGCTGTGAAAACATTTACCGTGGTCGATGGTGTAGATTCCATCCGCAAGGAGAGTCGTAGCTGTGAATGGAGCTGTTATGATGGCAGACGATGAAGGAAAATGCACTCTACCTCTTGTGGTGTAGCAAGGAACTTTTTCTCCAGGATCTGAATCAACAGCTCCTCTGCTCACGTACAGGTTTGAGAAAATGTAACTATCGTTGGGCATCAGACAGGAGCATTCGCAACCAGGATGATTATCACAAGCAATGGCCATGAAAAATGGTGATGCGAAAGATCCTATTTCATGATTGGTGACCGTTGAAGCCTCTAGATGTGTGATGGAGATCATCTCTTTCTTCAACTCAATATGACTACATAGAGCCACAGACAAAATGAAACTGTAGAAAAATTTGAGCTTCATCATCATCTGTGAAGAGAAGTTGAAATCAAATTTATATATTCATCATTTAGCAAATTTTACTTTTTTACAATATTTCTTAATTTAGAACTGAAAAATGTTATATTCATTCATACAAATTGTTGACCTGTAATTCCAAATGAAGAGTTGGTAAATAATAGAAATAATTTGTCGAAATGAAACATATCGTTAAAATACAGAGGTTACGTAAGAGTGTTTGCAGCAATAATGACATATTTTCTAATTTACGAATGTTGGGAATTATCGAGTGAGTAATATATTAGCCTTATCCTGATTTTGCCCCAACATTTAATTAATTCAATCTTTGTAAAGGTAGACATAAATCTGGAATGAAATCCGTTGTTAGTCGGTTGAAAGATCTCTCTGAAAAAAAATTTGCTCGGAGGGATCTTTTAAAGCAGGGGTTCCCAACGTTTTGGCGATCGCGACCCTTTTCCTAAAAGTTCGACAATCAACAGAATAATTATAATTTTCCTATTGTTTCCTATGAAGGGGGGGGGGGGGGGTGGTCTGAATCTAGAAAGGGCGATAGTAGAGCGCATACCTTCGCTCGCCACTGCAATTGATCTTGGCCTTTTTGTGACCTTGGACCCGATCATTTCCAAAGTTCAATCAAATGGAATGACCAATCGTCCAGTCAAATTTCAGGAAATTTGGTTGAATACTTTTTGAGTTATGCGAATAACAAGATTACCATTTATTAATTGATAGATAACAAGATTACAAATTAAACAATCAAAACACAAAATTATGCATTTTTGAGGAGGTAGTATATGCTGATCAAAACATAGCTCAGCCAAAACGACCTGTCGGGGCACCGACATGTTGGAGCTGGAGTCCACAGGGTTCAGTTATTTCCCTTGTTCTCTTCAATTTCTTCGTATCTGACTGTCTCACCGCCCTGCAAACAGTAACATTCTACCCAGACGACTCAACCTACGCAGTAACCAACCCAAACATCCCCGATGCAGAAAGCGAGCTGAACGATGTGTCCACATAAGTGACATCTAAAAACCTTACCATCGCACCCACTAAATCCTCGGTCATTCTATTCACGCCTGACCCAGTTTAATCAAGATACCACCAGCAGATCTTCCCTAGTGACACTCTCCTTCCCCTATGTAAGAACCCCACCATCCTGGGAGTCACTTTCTCCACTCACTTCTCTTTCACTGCCATATCCAATCCGTCATCACCTGAGCTTCCGGACGCTTAGCCGTTCTCAAGGCCCTGGATGGCACCACGTGGGGTCCCCAAACGGAGATTCTCCTCCTAACCAATAAGGACCTAATGTGTCCTATTACCACGTATACTTCCCCAGTGTGGTATCCGAACTCTTCGACAACTGCCATGGGAAGCCTGCAAAGACTCCAAAATCACGACCTCCGGGTGTGCACAGGCAACCTTCAGATGGCAGCATCGGACCATCTGCACTCAGAATCCATGGTCCTCTCTGTCACCCAATACCTCGACCTCCTCTGCAAGGAGTACTTCTTAAGCTCCATCAGCCCCTCCCACCCCTTCACCTCATCCTACCTGTACCTTACTGATGTGTCTCATCTCTTGGTCGTCGGAGTCCTTCCTGAGGACTCATACAGTGAGACCATCGGGTTGGTCTACGTTGGGGCCGTCATGGACTGCATAGCCGGGCTGCGGCATAACCGTGCACTGCAAGCACCCGTCCCTCCAGTCTGCTCCTCGGATACAGTTATTCCCCGATTTACCAGGTCCACACTCTCCTTGTTCGGGCTTTTGTTCCAGGCTGGGTGAATACAGGTTCAGGATCGGTAGGGCGATTTCACCCACCTACCCTGACTGCGGCTTGGGAGCACCAATTTGTGCTCCACGCATTCAGCTGCGGAGCGAATGCCTATTCTCTCTCTCTCTCTGGTTTACCTTTGGTCGGACCCCTGGGCGGTGTGAGGACCCTCCTCACACTTCCTAGTTTCGGAGATTTCCCAAGACCTCCTCCGGAGCCATCGCCTCCCCTTTGTCACCCCCGATTCCCCTCCCTCCTAGACTGAGGCGAGCGCAAGCCCTTCCAGTGAAAGTTACAACAATAACAAAACATAGCCTTACGCAATTATGCGAAGATGAATATTCAAGAATCATGTAGCTAGTTATTCATTAGTCAAGACTCAATTAAATCACATTACGACGACCTGAATTAATAGAAAGATCATATATTCCTTAAACTGACATAAACATAAGTTTGTAGCTACAGCTATTAAACCTAGCTAGTGTGATATCTGATGATGCATTTCAGCATTAAGCTGACATACACACACACTTAATGGGATCGGAAAAGAAAAGAACGAAAATTCCTCCGGAAATTTTTATTGTATAACAGAGTTACGGAACTCTCCAGCTGGGGCTTCGCGACCCCCCTGTCAAAGCTTCGCGACCCATGAGGGGGTCGTGACCCACCGGTTGGGAACCCCTGTTTTAGAGATTTTCAGTTGATAAATTCGTTTGACAAAGTAGACAAACCAGTCACACAGAAATATGTAGAAGATTAGAGTTTTCTGGCACTTAGTAGGACTAGCTCTCATCGGTGAAAAACTTGAAATAATAAAACAGATTTCTCATTGAATATTAATAGATTTATTTTCATGTAATATAAAGGAAAATACTCACAATTATGTGTTGTTCACTGCAATACCACCACTATTCTGATACACGCATATCTTATCAAAAGTTTACTGAGTGCTTTCAGTTTAAGAATCAGGGGTATAATATATACATTAACGACGTGAGGCACTCACCTTAATCGATTTAATGACAGATAACCTTGAAAATTGCTTTTATATCAAGAATGATTTGAAAGTATAAACGAATATGTCGATTATTTCAAATCAGACTAATAATTATTTACCATTATGATCAATAATTTACAAGCAAGGTGAATAAATTCCAGCAAGGTGAATAATTAACCAGCAAGGTGAATAATATACTTGCAAGGTGAATAATTTACCAGCAGGTTGAATGATTTACTAGCAAGGTGAATAAATTCCAGCAAGGTGAATAATTAACTAGCAAGGTGAATAATTTACTTGCAAGGTGAATAATTTACCAGCAGGTTGAATGATTTACTAGCAAGGTGAATGATTTACTAGCAAGGTGAATGATTTACTAGCAAGGTGAATAATTTACTTGCAAGGTGAATAATTTACTAGCAAGGTGAATAATTTACCAGCAAGGTGAATAATTTACTACTTTGGTGAATAATTTAAGAGTAAGGTGGACAAATTTACCAGTAAGGTGAATAATAATTTACCAGCAAGGTGAATAATTTACCAGCAAGGTGAATAATTTAAGAGTGAGGTGAATAAACCAGCAAGGTGAATAATTCACTAGTAAGGTGGACAAATTAATCGCTTCTTTTACGATATTATATATTAGAACAATATGTGTTAACTAGAAATGGATTTTTGTATGAATGTTTTTCACCGCACGAGTTCATCCCTAGTGGAATATTATTTGTACTAGCACAGTACCTGCATGGCCTACTTCACTATACGGCCCTAAAGTCTGCTGTTCATGAAAAAAAAATGGAGGAGTAACTTCTACTAGACTTTTTATAAAATGAAAATTACTAGTTAATTTAATGAGTGTAATATATGATTATTACTCTAACGTTCGTATTCTGTAAACGGTGTTAGACGGATGTATGTAAAATGCGGCAAATTATTGTCCGATTTTATTATGTTTATGTGAATTAATATACAAGAAAAAGTGAAGAAAGATTGAATATATTGAAATAAAAATTTGAAATGATTATTACCTGCTACATTCCACTGTGCCATACTGGATATAAAAAAAAGGCTGAAGAATAATAATGCTCCCGAAAGTTGCCCAATTTTTATCCCCACGAAGAAACCAGACTTGTTGAAGAAATGGATCAGATTCACAAATCGAAAAGACAATTACTTACCAAAACACGGAGGAGTTTGCTCACAACATTTTGAAGAGAAAAAACATTTTGAAGAGAAATTTTGAAGCACGGAAAAAGAACTACACTGAAGTGGGAGTTAGATCCTGTTCAGACCATTCACGTAAAAGGCTGATTCACACATCACCGATATCCGTCCGGCACGTCACCGGTCCGGCACCGATCAATGATGCTTCCGTCATTACAGAAATATCGGTGATGCTGCCGAACTTTACGATCAGTGATTCTCGAGATGGCAACGTATGCAGAGGTGGACTTGGCAATGATTGCCAAAATTCTATACGAGGAGGAGGAGGCGGAAAAAAATGCGAAGACCAGAGTATGGGTCCATGATGCGTGGAAGAAAAGAGAGACAGAAGGAGAATTCGTGACATTATATACAGAACTGATTGATGACGAAACAAAATTTTTCCAGTATTTTAGGATGTCCCAAAACTGTTTTATGACATTGCTTAACAAAATAGAGCCTCACCTCAAGAAACAAGACACTCACTGGAGGAAAGCTGTATCACCAAAAGAACGATTAGCAGTCTCTTTGAGGTAAAATAATACATTATTTTTTTAGCTTGCTATTGTATTACTCAAATTTAGGGCACACATAAAAATATTTGCAAAAGCAAACAGAAAAGTATAATAAAGAAAATTCATTTATAACATGTATATTTCATATGTTAGAAATTAATAAATAATGAGTAGTTTTATTGCAATATATAAAAATCTTGATAAGATTATATAAACTTACACTAAAGTAAATCTATTGAATATACGTACATTTATTTGTCAATGTTAATAATATTTTACGAAGACAATGATTAGTTTTACAAAAATTATATAGCTTGATATGTTGAAAATCCTAAAATCCTAATACTAAAGTTTATAGCTGCATTGCGAAAATTAAAGAAATTGATATGTTGAAAAAAACGTCTGTTGTGAATTTTCATTGTTTGGAAGCATAGGTTCGAGTTGTTTAATTTGTTCTGCTTGATTTGGTAATTCTTGAGGTGTATAGAGTGAAGTCGAAGCTGAAGAGGAAGAGGTTGAAGGCAAAGATGTAGTCTCAAATGATTGCTGGTTCACAAGCATTTCCATTTCAAATTTCTGTACTGTGTTGAATATTTCAGATTGTGCAAGATTTAAATAATAAGGGGTGAAAGATTTTAATGTAGGTGCGATACCTGCTGGAAATGCATCAATAGGGTGTGGCGTGATTTGCTTTTCTTGTTTATTTATTATGTACTCCATTAATTTTGAAGAAGCTGTTTGTTGAGGTGCCATTTTTTTCTTTGCTGTTCTTTCTTTTGATAATTTAGATGTAGCTTCAGAAATCGATGGATGTATTAGATCATTGCTCAGATCACCCAGCGCTGTAGTTGACTCCATTATATAGTCCTGCACAGTCTCTTCTTCGTCCTCTTGCTCTTGTGTGTGGTGTGTATACTCATCAGTACTGCATTCTTGAGTCTCATAATTTGGGAGATTACCTATTGTCTCTCTTTGATGATGAAAAGACGTTAGAAAGTTTAATTGCTGAGAGTATTTGCAGTTCTTCATTTTCTTTGCTTTTTGTCCGCTCTCAGTTTCAGTTTTCCTTAGATATTTTTTGTAAGTGTCCCTTATATTGTTCCACTTGCTTCTGCATAATGAACCTGAAATTCAGGTTCATTATGCTGTTGGCTTTAGTTACCAAACGGTAACTAAAGCGAATAAAAGTAACAAGAAATTAATAATTGTCACTTGTTGATATATATCTTATTTTCTATGAGTTATAGAAATAAAATTATTTTTGGAGTTATTAGAGTACTACGTATATAAGCATATTACTAATAATATACAGTCTTTCATTGTTTGTGACTGTGATGAAAAAGTTTATAAAGTCGTGCATTAATTAAATGTTTTAAAATCCATCCATAGCTTAACTCTCACTCGGTATAGGTGAGTAATTAATAGATACTTAGATTTCTATTGTTATTGTGCTACATTGAACAAACCACAATTTTATGCTCTATGAAATGTTTTTGGTAGTAGGGTACTAAGTTCCAAGTTATTGGTTGGTTCTACAATTTCGAACACGTTAGAAAAAAATATTGTAATTAAAATTTAACATCTATTCTAATTGGTATCATAGATACCAATTGAAATAAAAGTAAAACAATGATTATTATATAATGATTTTCATTTGTTCGAAAATATGGAACTAACCCTAAAATGGGACATGTTGAATTTCTGAACCAATTGCTTCTAATAACCTCATCTGGATTATAATTTTGATGTTTTTTTTAGTTCACAAAAAATTGTCTCCGTTTTCTATGAATAATTATGTAACCCTTTATAATAGAAAACAACTGAAAATGTACTTAACCCTTTAGCGACCAGGTGGACGCTCGTGTCTCCTTTCATATAGTAGTCCCATGGGACCAACTGACCATATGTGTCCTTTTTTTTTTTATAAATTAAAATAAAAATTCTCATCAAATGATTTTTACACATATCCTCACTGATGTCTTAACTCAAAAAAAAGTCATCAAATATTTTATTCAAAGTCAGAAAAAAAGTGGCTTTGCTAAAGGGTCAAACAGATATGGAAACTATTAGTAAATTGGACTCACCAATTATTAATGGCTGTTATTCGCTGTAGTTTTGGATAGTATTGAGGTTCGGACCAATAGCAGTAGGCTCTTATAGAACGACCTGTATGATCGGAGGCCCTAAGGGGGTGTTTCTATAGCCGTACGGGCATTTATTTATATCCAATATTCATATTCAATATTTTCAGCAGTTAAGTTCTTTCTTTCTCATGCTAGCGTGGTTATTAATTACTGCTGAGCGGGAATTTATTTACGTGGGTTACGATTCTTCCTAGAAAGAATACGTTACGTTACTTGTCAATAATAATCATTAATTCCATCACTTCATTAAATATCACCTAATAAAATATTGTACAAAAATAACAAGGTTAAATAAAACACAAACATAGTTTAAAATAGGTGTACTCTAATTAAGTAATCGATCAGACAAAAGGTTCGAGAAATAGTAAATCCTACATAAACATCGTACATTTAATTCAATTAATCAAATATCTACCTATGGAGGAGTTTAACTTACAACATGGGTCAATCATTGGAGGTTGAGAGTTATACTTGTCACAAATAAACACTGACACAATCACTGAGGAAATACGGATGGGGTTACTGAATTTCTATTGGAGTGGGTGCGGCTGGAAAGTCTTCGGAACCACTGTACTAGTGTGTTGGTAACGGTTGCAGTCCTCCCCTGGAACTTTGCTACTTGACGTGAACGACATCTCGTGCAAATCACTGTACTATGATGGTGACTTTTGCTTCAGACTCCTACTGCTTATTGAATGTCTGCTCTGCAACATGAGAAGTTGTTCTGCAACGCCAGAAGTTGTTCTGCAACGTCAGAAACTATTCTGCAATCGATTTCAGTTGCTGGTCACCTCATCCTGTCCCGTTTGGCTTTGACTCTGCCGTAAAGAATACAACCTCTGCTTCCGGGGTCCATTGAATTACAAGATTCAGCCACTTGCTAATGATCCTATCTCCACCACTATGACGGGTGGAGATCTTCATAGAATAAGTCCTGCATTGGTTACCTAAGGCTGGGGTGAGAGAAGACTTCACCCCGCCGGGTCTTATCCAGACCGGTAAACTACTTAAGACTCTCTCGTGAGCAGAGAGTGACGACAGTCCGAGTAGAGAGAGAGAGAGGTCGAGTAAGTGTCCTCTTGATAATCTCATTCCACCGCTTATATACTCCCCAGATTCATCTGTAACTCCACCCAGATCCGAACGTAAGATGCTTCTGATCTCACTTCTCCAATTCCGATTGGTTCTCAACCCTCCTGTAGGCTGTCACTAATTCTACCCTCGACTAATAGAAAAAGACTAATTAAAAAATAACTCCTCCTATATTTACGACATTAAACTTGAAATCTCTTAGAATACATGAAACCTCAAGAGCTCGTTATTTCTATAAAGTAAACCACAGAAAACCTCTGGTCTAGAGAGACCAGCAGGAAGGTAATTACCCTCACCAAATGCATTACATGTAACAAAGTTTGAAAGTCTTCTTCACTCTCTTAAAGCAATGAATATTATTGTCAAACAACCATTCTAAAACCACAAACATTTGAGCAGAAGGGAAATATCCAATGACACTGTTTTATTTCAAAGTCACAAAATAATTAACTTCATAACAAACCGGTCTGAAGATTTCATAACTACGTACAAATATACAGACCAAGCAAACGGTAACTCGTATAACAAGTATGAAATGGTACACTTAACAGTTTTGTTAGATAATAGATAATCAATGAGGTACAAAGGTTAATTTTCTTGCTGTTGAGCCTTAATGGTTTTTGCTTATTTTGGAAACAACTTCGATCGATGTTTGTGAAATAGTAAGAATTTATACACTCAGTATCTGTGATTATTAAACTGCTATTAACTTCCTAATTATCTGAGTCTACCTGGAATGTTTGTGAATAAGATATATAAATAAAAAGATGTTTTGTGACTATGACACTCTTATTGATTTGGATTATCTAATATTTAATATTAATTAGGTACTACAGATACATATAAGAAAGTCGTAGAATTTATATTGTTAAAGATATTGAGACTCAAATAATAAAATCGATTAAACATATATACATATTAATCTACTTATAAATCACTTAATTTTGTGCAAAATAATTTAATTGTGAAGATATTTAATTAAGCTAGTGATAACATCATCAGTCATGACACAGTCTCGAAAGGAAAGGAACTCTGTGAACAATCTCACCGACCACCATCGGTGGCAGAAAAGCTACTCCTTGAATGTACCCACTACACTGACTACAGCCATGGAATGTGACAAAATGAAACATAAATACTGGTGGCTGCATTCACGGATGGAAGAGGAAAATGAAGAGGTAATAGTAAATGAAGACTTCGAGTCTACTTAACACAAAATCTAAGACCTTGTAGTTGAAGAGCATAACCCTAGCGCTATCCTCTAAAACTGCAATTAGCTTTAATAAAAGGACTAACTTGATTCTTTATTTGGATTGTTAATATAGACAATCAGTTTGGAGTTCAAGTTCTTATTATTTAGTTCAAAGTAGGTATTTAAGTGTGATAAAAAATATGTTGTAAGCTATAATTTCAACTTAAATCAATTTTAGCCGTAATTACAGTTCATAACGCCTTACTACATAGTCATACTATATTAAACACACACTTATATTAATGCTTTTCTTGCGTGCCAGAGAACCAAGTCAGAAGAGTATAATTCGAACTGAAATATGCGACTTATGATAAAATGTCATTCATTACCCATTAGTAAATGGACTTCAGCAACTTACAATTCTATTAGTTATTTGATATTTAAAAGTTCTTAAATACTTTTAGATAACTACTTTGAAGAAACTAATGACTAACCCACATCATTTAATTTTCAAATGGCATACCAGACATGCAGAAAATACATTAACATTAAATTATCAATCAATTATCTAATAAAAATAATGAATAAACAAACCAATTTTCTAAATTCAATCTATAATAAATAATGAATAATGAATTTAAGCTCAAAGAATTGTAGTAAAGGAGTTCTTTGTTTGTAGTAGAGTTCTTTGTTTGTAGTAGAGAAGTTCTTTGTTTGTAGTAGAGTTCTTTGTTTGTAGTAGATGAATTCTTTGTTCGTAGTAAAGGAGTTCTTTGTTTGTAGTAGAGAAGTTCTTTGTTCGTAGTAGAGTTCTTTGTTTGTAGTAGAGAAGTTCTTTGTTCGTAGTAGAGGAGTTCTTTGTTTGTAGTAGAGTTCTTTGTTCGTAGTAGAGTTCTTTGTTCGTAGTAGAGTTCTTTGTTTGTAGTAGAGTTCTTTGTTCGTAGTAGAGGAGCTCTACTTTAATTTTTATTTAAATTTAAAAGACGATCTTTTCCCATTAAAAACAAATAAGCAACTAAAGTTTTTTATCTCCCACTATTTTAAAACTATACAAAAGGATACATCATCAACTGTGGACAAATTTCATAGCTAAACCTTAAAGTGTTTCCTTAACTTATTCTTATCTTGCATATTTACTCTCCTTTGAGAAAAGGAGTTCGGTAGTCACTTGGACAAAATTCCTAACGGACAAAATGCCTAACGGACAAAATGCCTAACGGACAAAATGCCTAACGGACAAATGCCTGACGGACAAAATATATGTATATAGAATATAAAAATTGTAGAAAAATGAAGTATAGGATGATGGAAAGAGAACAAGGAATAAATTCACAATTTCAATAAAAGGTCCGAAAAGAAAATATTGAATAGATATCTGTAATGAAATGATTATTGGTAAATAAAGAACAGTATACATTATATTGTAATAAACCTACGATCATTGAACATAAAATAATATTTTTTTTAAACTAAAGGATATCATAGTATTTTTCCCAACCGATTTCTAATACTAATGAAATTAAATAATAAAAATATTAATGATTTTTTATAACCATGGGTATTTAGTTAATTGTATCTTATATAAGCGTTGAAATTATCGTAATTGCTTTAGAATTTCCAAATCAATTATAAAAATCAATATAGATTAAAGATGACTATAGCTATCTAATAAAATATAAAATATTTAGAAAATATAATAGAAGGAGATGATTATACCTATCTAATGTAATAAACAATATTATAAAAAGTCAAAATAGAAGGTGATTATACATATCCAATAAAAAAGTCAAAATAGAAGACGATGGTAATTGATAACTGCAAAAAGTCAAAATAGAGGAAGATTACTAGATTTAATTGATTTGTTAAATATAGCAAATTACTATAGTAATAAATCTCAAACACAGTGAAATAAGACAGTGTTAACACTAAATACGCTGAGTTACTAATGTATCAATTATTCAGTGTGCAAGTGATTCAATAAATTCTATTAGAGACTAAGCTTTTGGCTTCCACTTGGTCTCGCTAATTAGAAATTAGAAATCCTTCTTCACCATTTCAATAAAGGAAAAAAAGTTTAAAATACATTTTAGGTCGTTGGGCAATTTGTCCGTTAGTCATTTTGTCCGTAAGGACAACAACAACAACTAAAAATTAAAAAAATAAGTGACCTACATCTTCATTTATTGCAAATGACAGATGGTAGTGATTTGCCTGCACCTTAGGTTTGAACAAATAGTAACTTCACTTAGCTAAGACGACCGACTTCATCATAGACGAATATTATAAATTCAAACTAATCTTCGGAAAATCACGAGTTTGCACATTAGTATATCTCGTAAGCACAAATATGAATGTGACCAACGGGTTCTGATTCTGGAGTTATGTCATACATCACCACGTACTTCCCCCATATTGGAGAGTTGGTCTGAACGTCGTAGTCAGTATTAAATTTGGTTATGGGTCCAGGAAAAAATGCCAGTAGTTGCAAATTACTGAAATCGTTGTTCGGAGTGAAATTCCCTACCCGAACTTCAATATTCTGGAGTTTGGTCTGCCAATAACCTCTTAGTTGAGAACGAAATGAAACGCCCGTAATTGTCTTTGCAGTTGGAAATTCCACGAGGATGTGTGTGAAATACTTACCTGCATTACTGTGAAAACATTTACCGTGGTCGATGGTGTAGATTCCATCCGCAAGTATAGTCGTAGCTGTGAATGGAGCTGTTATGATGGCAGACGATGAAGGAAAATGCACTCTACCCCTCGTGGTGTAGCAAGGAACTTTTTCTCCAGGATCTGAATCAACAGCTCCTCTGCTCACGTACAGGTTTGAGAAAATAAAACTACCGTTAGGCATCAGACAGGAGCACTTGCAACCAGGATGATTATCACAAGCAATGGCCATGAAGGATGGTGATGCGAAAGATCCCAATTCATGATTGGTGACCGTTGAAGCCTCTAGATGCGTGATGGAGATCATCTCTTTCTTCAACTCAATATGACTACAAAGAGCCACAGACAAGATGAAACTGTAGAATATTTTGAGCTTCATCATTATCTGAAAGTTAAATTGAAATAAAAATTTATATTTATCCTTTTACTTTTTCATTCTCAATTATTCATCATTAGGTTCAGATAAAAATACATCACCATTATAGTAATATTTATTCATACAAATCCTTTGCTAATAATTTCAAATGAGGTGTTGGAAATAAATAAAATAAAGTTGTCAAAATGAAGCATATCGTTAGGGTTCTGTGGTTTTGTTACGAGAACAAACATGCAATGTCTGGACGGTCTCCGTTGATTGGATAATCTCATAAGCTCTCTTTGTATGGAATTATACGATCTATTGTATTTGAAGTAAGATTCCCAATTTTGACTCGTTTTCCCTAATTCGAAATCACCTTCCAGTAGGTACCTGCATGCCGCATTGCAGATACAAGATTGTGGAATCTGCTCTTCTATTGAAAACTTATGAAATTTATCTATCTTTTATAGTTTTTCACAAGAATAAATTTAAAAAATATGGAAGTGATTTTAATTATGAAGTTACATACATAATGTAAGAATATTGATTAAGAAACCTAACAATGAAAGATCTTGCTTTGAATTTCCAATAATTATTCATCTAATGATACATAAAAAAATATTTTTCTCATTTTAATTTCACGATTGTGTAGTGTGTACAGCTTTGATCTTTACATAAGACGACACATTTTTGTTGAATTTTGCCTTAATTCTGAGATTGGGTTGCCTGATTTATAGCCACGACGTCTGTACCATGTGAAAGATGGCCAAATTTTTAAAGCAAAGTAGTTTCTCTAAAACTTTTTTCTTAGTGGCCGTTTTGCCAATCAGTCCTTTGAAAAATTTATAACTAATTAATTGAATACAGGCATCACCCGCTTTAATTACTAAATCACAACTCAGTTTAATAACCAAACGGTAACTAAAGCGAGGAAAAGTAACAAGAAATTTATATTTGTCACTCCTTGATTACATATCTCATTTTCTATGAGGTATAGAAAGAAAATTTGTTTTAGAGTTAGAGTACTTTATAAGCATATCAATAATAATATACAGCAGTGGTGGCGAACCGGGTCACTTTTGATATCTTTATTTATAAAAAGAGATAAATGGGTCACAAGTTTACTTAACTCATTAGCCCTAACCTAGTAGGCCTCAAAAATTTGCTCCCTAACCTAGCTGATGGTGCGGGCGCACAAATCCTCACTAAAACTATTTAAAAATTTAACAAACCTTCATTTGATATTTTCACATTCATTGGTAAACGCCAAAGGATAATTCGGGTCTTTCCCATTTGACGACCCCCACCAAATTTAATTCAAATTACTTTTTTATATGTATTTTTGTCCATAGAATCCGAAAATCAACACCGTTTTTTGTATAAACTAATAGTTTTTGAGATTTGAGGGTTTAAAGTTATTTATTTCCTATGTATTACTGAAGGATTAGGAACTTTGAAAATACTCGTGTTTTCACGCTTCTTGGTCAAAGAGAACCGTAATGCAGATTGTTGTATCCGCTAGTTTGTTGTACTGCACACTTCATGATTGTTTAATGACCTGGCAGGGGGGTATGGCCCCCACATATATCAGCATTGAAGTAGTAAATTGAGAATGTCACGGAAACTGTAAATATATTCGATATATGTATTTAGGGGGGCGTGCCGCCTTCCGAGCCCCCATGCCAGGTCATTAATCAATCATGGAGTGTGTAGTACAACAAACTAGCGTATACAACAAACTACATTACTGTTTCATGAAAAAAATCTATAGTGTTTAAGTAATTTCAATGAAAACACGAGTTTTTTCAAAGTTCTCAATCATTCAGTAATACATGGAAATAAATAACTTTAAACCCTCATATCTCAAAAACTATTAGTTTCTACAAAAAACGGTTTTGATTTTCAGATTCTATGGATAAAAATACATATAAAAAAATAATTTAAATTAAATCTGGTGGGGGTCGTCAAATGGGAAAGAGCCGATAATTCTATTTAAAATGAAATTAACAATCAAAAATAAAAATAAATATATTTTCTTAATTATGGTTTTCTTGTATGAGACCTGGGCGGGCCTTTTCACTCTGTAAGGAGCTTGGTACGAAATTAAAATAGTCATAACTAAAGCAAGAACTACAATATTTTCGTGTAGTATTCTTGTGCTAGTGCATTATTTGTCAGCTAGCTATAACAACATTTTTAGTTTGTTTTCCTATTCCTAACAGTTTTTTTCTACAAAGTGATCTTGAGTAAAGGGTGGTGAAAAAGCTCAAGCGCGAGCTTATTTCAAACCTTGTTTATCAAAAGAGTAGGTTTTATCCCCGAAAATTAGCATTATTTCAAGAACCCTTATGTTGAATCAGCGGATATTATCGTAACTACGACATATTTATGAAGCTACTCTGAATCGAGTATTTGGTGGATGCATGCAAGATGGTGCTCAATACACAGGACATTTGCTGTCTAAGAAAACCACTCGAAGATACGATGATTCTTTTTAAAGTTACTGCGATTTTAATTTCGTACCCGCTTTTTTTGACTCAATACTTTTTTTGACTCATCAAATCTACCTGAAAATTGTCAAAATCTACCAAATGTTGCACCAAAATTCTTCGTTCAAAATTTGAACGATAATTTTTGACAGTGGAATCCTAAACAGATGTATGGTTGGTTGCCTGAAATCTCTTTTCACAGTAGCACAACTGAACATTAGTCATCATTGTACAAATATAAAAAAGTGAAGTGGGTCACTGAAAAGAGGATGGTGGGTCAGTGGTTCGCCATCCCTGATATACAGTCTTTAAGTATATCAGGAAATCAGTCTTTCAGTATATAAGTGAAGTATTTCAGTGTTTGTGACTGTGGTGAAAGTTTAAAGTAGTGAATTTATAAATGTTTTAAGATCCAACCATAGCTTAACTCTCACTCAGTGTAGTTGAGTAATTAATAGATACTTAATTTCTATAATTATTGTGCTACTTCTAACAAACAACAATTTTACGCTCTATGAAATATTTTTCCCTAGTAGGGTACTAAGTTCCAAGTTCGGACACGTCAGAAAAGAAAATATTTTAATTATTATTCAACTTCCATTCTAATTGGTATCATGGATAACAATTGAAATTAAAGTTAAATAATTATTATTATATAGAGATTTTTACGTGTTCGAAAATATGGAACCGTGCAATAACACGGACTAACCCTGAAATGGGATATTTTGAATTTCTGAACCAATTGCTCCTAATAACCTCATCTGGATTATAATTTTGATGTTCTTTTAGTTACCGTGAAATAATCCCAAAAAATAGTCTCCGTTTTCTATGTCAACAAACGGCAATCATTTCGAGACATGACTCGAAATAAAAGCGAGGCACAAATAGGAAAAGTACATTTAGATTGGAGTTTTCGGGCACATGCAATATCTGCCACAGGTGAAAAAACTCAAAGGATATATACATATATTCTCATTAAATATGAATAGATATATTTTAATACATGTATATATGATGGCAAAATACTCACAATTATATGTTGTTCGCTGTAAAACCGCCACCGTACTAAGCATGTATAACATAATAGTTCATTTTCAGAATCATGGAAATAATCATTCCTTAACGATATGTTGCACTTAACATAATAAATTTAATGATCTAATAACAGAAAAATATCTTTTAAATCCAATATGATTTGAAGCTATCAACGAAAAGGTGTAATTACGACCTATTACTTCAGATTTGAGCTATAGAGGTGAACAAAAAAGTCACTTTTTATCAATATTAATTACTTGAACAATATGTGTTTACTGTAAAAAGATATTGTATGAATGTTCTTCACAGCAAGAGTTCATCCCTAGTGGAATATTATTTGTATTGACTGCAAATAGATATGGTATGAATGTTCTTCATCACAAGAGTTCATCCCTGGTGGAATATTATTTGTATTGACTGCAAATAGATATGGTATGAATGTTCTTCACCGTAAGAGTTCATCCCTAGTGGAATATTATTTGTATTAACTATAAATAGATATTGTATGAATGTTCTTCATCGCAAGAGTTCATCCCTGGTGGAATATTATTTGTATAAACTGTAAATAGATACTGTATGAATTTTCTTCACTGTAAGAGTTCATCCCTAGTGGAATATTATTTGTATTGACTGTAAATAGATATTGTATGAATGTTCTTCACTGCAAGAGTTCATCCCTAGTGGAATACTATTTGTATCTTTTTTCGAGTAAGAATTTCATAGTTATTGAAATTTCTCATCAAAAATGTTTGAAGAAATTGAATGATGGATATGCAAATGATTGACCAGAGCTCACACATTATTTTAGTCTTAGGAAAAAACAACAACAAGAACAATCGCATAGTACATTATATAGTAAACAAAAAAAATTGATTTTTATGCATAAACGTCATTATTATCATGAAGTTCTTTGGATAATAATGATTATTGTACCCTTATCGAAAAAAAAAACGTTAAAAAGTAACCAGCAACATAAACAACACTCAGATACCATTCGTAGAGCTGACCCAAAGAAGCGAATAGCACTGTACATAGAGTATAGCACAATCCTTTAATGCAAACAAATAAAACATTAAGGTAGATGGGGGAGCAATTTGTGTCAATTTAAAGTTGCATACACACGGAGAAACTTTTTGTGTGAAGTGAACACATATTTTAAACAATGTGGTCGTTGAAACAATAGAGTGAGTGACGTCACAACGCTAAGTCTAAAATAGTTATACCACAAAAATGATTGAAAGGATACATTTTTACTTCATTTTCATTCTATGTATACCTGATAAAATACTGTAATGAGTTTATCAAATCATATAAATTTTAAAATTGTTTTTTTCAAGATGACCATAATGACATCATTCAGTGTATACATTTCCATTTGTATTAATCTGTGAGAATACTACTGTAAAAAGCTAACAATGTACGCAAGATCTGCAAGTCATTGCCAATCAACATAAGAAAACCTAACAAAACATTGTAGGTGCGGTAATATCGCTGTACAGGACACTTACAGTACAAGGAAAGTGGGTGGTAATTAACATAGGTTATTTCAAAAAAGCAAATTGGTTAATGACATATGTTATAACAACCATTTTCCGAGTACTGGAGTGTCCGTGTACTGCATCGCTCCCATATCTTCATAGCTACTTTTGGTATATCAATTATTACAGTGTTGCCTTATCTTTTGTTGTCTCAGTGTTACTTTGACTTAGTTGTGAATAGGTACGTCTAGACTCACTCATTTCAACGGACTATTAACTAGAAGAAAAGACAATGGAACCTGTTCTGGCATATTGGGACACGAGAGCGGTGAGTGTCATAGCTTACAATTTAGAAACTGTGGAACCCGTTCAGAATGATTGGGGAGCAACGAAACACTCTTATGGACAGAGAAGTGACTATATAGTGAGGTATTTACCCGTATTTTGCTGATGGTTCTAGGTAAATTCGGTTTTAAGTTTGAATAAAATTCTATCAGTTAGATGTATAGAGGACATACCCCCTGCCAGATCATTAAACAATCATGAAGTGTACATAACAACAAACTAACGGCTACAACAAACTATACAACAAAATTTTAGCCACCGTAGCAGATATTAACAGACAAGGAACCTCTCTGTATCAGATAAAGGCAAGGAACCTCTCTATAGTAGATACAGGCAAGGAACCTCTCTGTAGCAGATACAGGCAAGGAACCTCTCTGTAGCAGATACAGGCAAGGAACCTCTCTATAGTAGATACAGGCAAGGAACCTCTCTGTAGCAGATACAGGCAAGGAACCTCTCTATAGTAGATACAGGCAAGAAACCTCTCTGTAGCAGATAAAGGCAAGGAATCTCTCTGTAGTAGATACAGGCAGTAGATACAGGCAAAGAACCTCTCTGTAGTAGATACAGGTAAAGAACCTCTCTGTAGTAGATACAAGTAAAGAACCTCTCTGTAGTAGATACAGGTAAAGAACCTCTCTGTAGTAGATAGAGGCAAGGAACCTCTCTGTAGTAGATACAGGCAAAGAACCTCTCTGTAGTAGATACAGGTAAAGAACCTCTCTGTAGTAGATACAGGTAAAGAACTTCTCTGTAGTAGATACAGGCAAGGAACCTCTCTGTAGAAGATACAGGCAAGGAACCTCTCTGTAGTAGATACAGGCAAAGAACCTCTCTGTAGTAGATACAGGCAAAGAACCTCTCTGTACTAGATACAGGTAAAGAACCTCTCTGTAGCAGATACAGGTAAAGAACCTCTCTGTAGTAGATAGAGGCAAAAAATCTCTCTGTAGTAGATACAGGCAAGGAACCTCTCTGTAGTAGATACAGGCAAAGAACCTCTCTGTAGCAGATACAGGCAAGGAACCTCTCTGTAGTAGATACAGGCAAAGAACCTCTCTGTAGTAGATACAGGTAAAGAACCTCTCTGTAGTAGATACAGGTAAAGAACTTCTCTGTAGTAGATACAGGCAAGGAACCTCTCTGTAGAAGATACAGGCAAGGAACCTCTCTGTAGTAGATACAGGCAAAGAACCTCTCTGTAGTAGATACAGGCAAAGAACCTCTCTGTACTAGATACAGGTAAAGAACCTCTCTGTAGCAGATACAGGTAAAGAACCTCTCTGTAGTAGATAGAGGCAAAAAATCTCTCTGTAGTAGATACAGGCAAGGAACCTCTCTGTAGTAGATACAGGCAAAGAACCTCTCTGTAGCAGATACAGGTAAGGAGCCTCTCTGTAGTAGATACAGGCAAGGAACCTCTCTGTAGTAGATACAGGTAAAGAACCTCTCTGTAGCAGATACAGGTAAAGAACCTCTCTGTAGTAGATAGAGGCAAAAAATCTCTCTGTAGTAGATACAGGCAAGGAACCTCTCTGTAGTAGATACAGGCAAGGAACCTCTCTGTAGTAGATACAGGTAAAGAACCTCTCTGTAGTAGATACAGGCAAGGAACCTCTCTGTAGTAGATACAGGTAAAGAACCTCTCTGTAGCAGATACAGGCAAAGAACCTCTCTGTAGTAGATACAGGCAAGGAACCTCTCTATATTAGATACAGGGAAGGAACCTCTCTATAGTAGATACAGGCAAGGAACCTCTCTGTAGCAGATACAGGCAAGGAACCTCTCTATAGTAGAAACAGGCAAGGAACCTCTCTGTAGTAGATACAGGCAAGGAACCTCTCTGTAGTAGATACAGGCAAGGAACCTCTCTGTAGTAGATACAGGCAAGGAACCTCTCTGTAGTAGATACAGGTAAAGAACCTCTCTGTAGTAGATACAGGTAAAGAACCTCTCTGTAGCAGATACAGGCAAAGAACCTCTCTGTAGTAGATACAGGCAAGGAACCTCTCTGTAGTAGATACAGGCAAGGAACCTCTCTATAGTAGATACAGGCAAGGAACCTCTCTGTAGTAGATACAGGCAAGGAACCTCTCTGTAGTAGATACAGGCAAGGAACCTCTCTATATTAGATACAGGGAAGGAACCTCTCTATAGTAGATACAGGCAAGGAACCTCTCTGTAGCAGATACAGGCAAGGAACCTCTCTATAGTAGAAACAGGCAAGGAACCTCTCTGTAGTAGATACAGGCAAGGAACCTCTCTGTAGTAGATACAGGCAAGGAACCTCTCTGTAGTAGATACAGGCAAGGAACCTCTCTGTAGTAGATACAGGTAAAGAACCTCTCTGTAGTAGATACAGGTAAAGAACCTCTCTGTAGCAGATACAGGCAAAGAACCTCTCTGTAGTAGATACAGGCAAGGAACCTCTCTGTAGTAGATACAGGCAAGGAACCTCTCTATAGTAGATACAGGCAAGGAACCTCTCTGTAGCAGATACAGGCAAGGAACCTCTCTGTAGTAGATACAGGCAAGGAACCTCTCTATAGTAGATACAGGTAAAGAACCTCTCTGTAGTAGATACAGGCAAGGAACCTCTCTGTAGTAGATACAGGTAAAGAACCTCTCTGTAGCAGATACAGGCAAAGAATCTCTCTATAGTAGATACAGGCAAGGAACCTCTCTGTAGTAGATACAGTCAAGGAATCTTTCTATAGTAGAAACAGGCAAGCAACCTCTCTGTAGCAGATACAGGCAAGGAACCTCTCTGTAGTAGATACAGGCAAGGAACCTCTCTATAGTAGATACAGGTAAAGAACCTCTCTGTAGTAGATACAGGCAAGGAACCTCTCTGTAGTAGATACAGGTAAAGAACCTCTCTGTAGCAGATACAGGCAAAGAACCTCTCTGTAGCAGATACAGGCAAGGAACCTCTCTATAGTAGATACAGGCAAGGAACCTCTCTGTAGCAGATACAGGCAAGGAACCTCTCTGTAGTAGATACAGGCAAGGAACCTCTCTATAGTAGATACAGGTAAAGAACCTCTCTGTAGCAGATACAGGCAAGGAACCTCTCTGTAGTAGATACAGGCAAGGAACCTCTCTGTAGTAGATACAGGCAAGGAACCTCTCTATAGTAGATACAGGCAAGGAACCTCTCTGTAGTAGATACAAGCAAGGAACCTCTCTGTAGTAGATACAGGGAAGGAACCTCTCTATAGTAGATACAGGCAAGGAACCTCTCTGTAGTAGATATATACAGGCAAGGAACCTCTCTGTAGTAGATACAGGCAAGGAACCTCTCTATAGTAGTTACAGGCAAGGAACCTCTCTGTAGTAGATACAGGCAAGGAACCTCTCTGTAGTAGATACAGGCAAGGAACCTCTCTATAGTAGATACAGGCAAGGAACCTTTCTATAGTAGATACAGGCAAGGGTTCTTCAAGTTACATATAAACTTTCTTTGTGCATTCACTGATCAGAAGTTTCATCATGTGTTGTTAGATAGATATTCCAAATATATGTACAAGAAAAACTGCTAAAACGACCGATTCTACAACGGTTGTCAGTTACAACGGATAAAAATGACCCACTTGAAAAGCCACAAAGTTCATATGTTACTTCTCAAATTATAAGGTTTAACATATATTTGGTTCGTTTGATAGGAATATGGTTGTTATATATTTATTATATACAGAGTTATTGAAAATGACAAAGTTAATTTGATAATTACCCAATTTACTCTTCTTCAAATCTTCAGTAAAATTAATTACTATTATTGATAGTATTCAATTTCCCACATCCATTTTCTTTGATTAAAAAAATCATTAAATATTTCTTGTCTATTTAAACCTTCATTAAATTTTATAATAATTATGCAATATTTAACTCAATTTTATTTAGTATGTAACCCAAAAAACATAATTATGTATTAATCTCAAGAGAACTTGGCCTATAATTAAGCCCACAAAGATTTTTTTCAGGTGGCTACTGTCAGAGAAAAGTGTATTTGAGATTATTTTGTCACAGTGACTCTTTTCTCTGATAGTACATCATCACTGTGACTCTTTTCTCTGATAGTACATCATCACAGTGACTCTTTTCTCTGATAGTACATCATCACAGTGACTCTTTTCTCTGATAGTACATCATCACAGTGACTCTTTTCTCTGATAGTACATCATCACAGTGACTCTTTTCTCTGATAGTACATCATCACAGTGACTCTTTTCTCTGATAGTACATCATCACAGTGACTATTTCCTCTGACAGTACATGGGCTTACCGTTGTAACAGATTTACCTGTATTCACAACTATGGTAACCAGAGCTACAAAATTGAAACTGGTAGCTAAGTATGTTCAGTAACTGAATAGTAATTGACTGGCTGATATCAATCAGACTTGAAAGGTTAAGATTTAATGGTCCGGTAATCATTCATCAGGCTTATATGCATTATGCAGGTTATATAACTAGAGTCTATATTAGTAGAGGTTATATAACTAGAGTCTATATTAGTAGAGGTTATATAACTAGAGTCTATATTAGTAGAGGTTATATAACTAGAGTCTATATTAGTAGAGGTTATATAACTAGAGTCTATATTAGTAGTGGTGTTATAACTAGAGTCTATATTAGTAGAGGTGTTATAACTAGAGTCTATATTAGTAGTGGTGTTATAACTAGAGTCTATATTAGTAGAGGTTATATAACTAGAGTCTATATTAGTAGTGGTGTTATAACTAGAGTCTATATTAGTAGAGGTTATATAACTAGAGTCTATATTAGTAGTGGTGTTATAACTAGAGTCTATATTAGTAGAGGTGTTATAACTAGAGTCTATATTAGTAGTGGTGTTATAACTAGAGTCTATATTAGTAGAGGTGTTATAACTAGAGTCTATATTAGTAGAGGTCATATAACTAGAGTCTATATTAGTAGAGGTGTTATAACTAGAGTCTATATTAGTAGAGGTGTTATAACTAGAGTCTATATTAGTAGAGGTGTTATAACTAGAGTCTATATTAGTAGAGGTTATATAACTAGAGTCTATATTAGTAGAGGTCATATAACTGGAGTCTATATTAGTAGAGGTTATATAACTAGCGTCTATATTAGTAGAGGTGTTATAACTAGAGTCTTTATTAGTAGAGATGTTATAACTAGAGTCTATATTAGTTGAGGTGTTATAACTAGAGTCTACATTACTAGAGGTTACATAAGTAGAGCCTATATTAGTAGAGGTTACATAAGTAGAGCCTACATTAGTAGAGAGGTTACATAAGTAGAGCCTACATTAGTAGAGGTTACACATACTAACTGTATGGTTACATAAGTAATGGTAATTATTAAAATAAATATATAAGTTATTTATTATATCCTTTACAGATGGTATATCTACAATAGAATGAAAATTGATTGTACAAATTATAATAATTTATAGTTATCACGTGTTATAGTAATTACATGTTATAGTATGAATTATGGTCTCTGGATATGATATATATAATATATGTAAATATAAGAACATATATTTAATGCGTACTCTGTTTTAATTAAAAGTAGAGTACATAACTATGTTCAATGCATTATCAGTGTGTTACTGTGCATGAAATAACTAACATATATATGTTTATTATATTAAATAGTAGCAAAGTTTTCTATATACTTATATTGTATAAATACACTTAATGTAATATTTCATTCTTATATCCTTCTGTAAATCTCATTTATTTGTTAATTTAATAGTAATAGAGTTTAATTTGATTTAATCAATAGTAATAGAGTTTTTACTTAAAATTTATGTCCTAGGTTTACTTTCATTGTTTCTTTTTTTTAACAGTTATGTCAGCCTATCAGACTGTTGCTAGAGTATGCCGGAGTGAAGTATGTCGACAAGAGGTATGTCGTTGGACCTGGTCCCAGTTACGACAAATCGGAGTGGTTGGCGGACAAGAACTCCATGGGATTCGATTTTCCCAATGTATGTAGGTGAAGTGGATGAGAGAATAGTGGAAAATTCAAAATCATTTAGGATTTGAAAAAATTGAAAGTTCTAAGAAATTTGAAAATTGGAAATACGTACTTTTAAAATATTCGAAGAAATATAAATTTCTTTAAAAAAATCAAATAATAAATGGATATAAATTATAAAAATTTATTTTTTAAAGAAGTTTCTAAACTTCAGCAAGTCATTTTTTTAAATGATCATAAAATATCAAAACAATGAAAAAAATTAAAAAATCATAAAAATATTTGATATTTCAAGGAATTTTTTCTTCGTAAAACCATATTATTGAAACGTATAAATGAGTCATGTAAATTACACAAAATCAGGTAAATTCTATTAAACAGCTACTATTTTCTCTTTAGCTGCCCTATTACATCGATGGGGACGTGAAACTAACTGAAACGACAGCCATCATCAGATACCTCGCTAGGAAGTACCATCTCTGCGGTAAGACTCAGGAGCAGCAGTTCAGGGCAGACATGTTCGACAGTGTGTTGCACACCTTCAAGTGGAAGTTCTTAGACCTTATTTATGGCGATGGAACACCATCATATAATTTTGTGAGTATACAGTACAGTTGAGTTCCTCTATAGTGAACTCTTTCATAGTGAACTCCTCTATAGTGAACTCTTGTATAGCGAACTCCTTTATAGTGACTGTAGAATCTTGACTAAGGAACTACTCCGTATAGTGAATAAATTTCATTCAGTCTACCATAAAAAGGCCACTAGTTTTCTATAACTGATGGCCAGTCATGGCAGACTGAACAAATTTTGGTCGCTATTTGGAGTAGTTCCTTACTCATGACTCTACATTCACTATAGAGGAGTTCTCCTGCAATATATAGTATTGGATATTATTAGCTTTATTTCGCATATTTTTTTCCAACTGATTCGATTGAAAATCCTTAATCGAACTAATTCTTGAAGTAGAAATGGCATACTTTACAGATTAATTCAATTGAATGAGAGTAACATTGGTGTCAATTTGACAGAAGAGTCAAATTCAGTAAAGACAAGTTGGTATAGACACATTAGTTTCTCAATATAACTGAAAATAGAAAAGAGTATATTCTCATTCAGTTGATGCGCGTGTCAATATGATCATACTGACCTACAGGGTACAATCTGTATAAATTCTGAATTATTAGTAATGGGGACCTGAATTATGAAATGCTCTTGAGTTTTTTATGTTTAAATTGTGGACAATGATGTGAGTCAAGAATAGCATTATAGTTTTACATCATTGATCCTAATTTTCTATGATTTTAATGGTAGAAAAGTGTCTAGTGCACCTGAGATATGAAATGGCATTGAGTTATGAAGAAACCAAAGCTTCATAACTCAGGAGTTTCACTGTAATTTCAATCGATCGTGACATGAATAAAATGAACTATATAGAAGCACAGTCATTATTAGGGTTGTGACAATATTCTTTTGGCTTAAAGAATTATTCTTTATGCTTTTTAGCAATAAAGCATATTTTTTGAAATAAAGAATATTCTCAAAATATGCTTTTAGTTAATCAAATAGTCCAAGTGACTGCAAATGAAATACAAACTAATTTTTATTGTTTGAATGAATGATTCAAGAATTTTTAAGTTTAAAAGACAATAGGTGTGGAAATTACCTTCTTGAATCATTGGAACCTAAGGCGATAATTAATAGTAATAATTTTAATAAGGAGTACACAATAGGAGCTGCCATTTTGTGCTACGCTTTACCTTTTGTAAACTGTTACTATTCATTGGTGCGACCCTCCATTAGTTCTACACTTTTGCGGTTTATTTCTGATTGAATATAAAAATATATGTATATCGGGGGATGGGATGTGCTACCCCCCTAACCCCCCTGCCAGGTCATTAAAAAATCATGAAGTGTGCAGTACAACAAACTACATTAAATCGAATGAGGAAATACATCATACATAGTAGCTAATATTAGAAATAAAGTAAAATATATACCAAAGTAAAAAAAAAATAAAGGTAAATATTGTATTATTTTAAATTGGTATAGGTATCTATAATGTATATTTATGTAATATTTTTTATTTTAATCAAAAAATATAACGAGAAATATCACAGAAAGATGTAACTGTCGGACTAATGACACGTCCCCATTGTAAACGGTGCTAGGACGTTTCGTTACTATAGGAAGTTTTGGTACCATATTTTTTATTTCCAGACGAACCTTATTTTTTAAATTTGAAATGAGTTAAGACTACAAATTATAGCAGATAACAGACGTAGAATTATTTTCGAGAATTTAAAAACAGTTATGATCATCAAATGTAATAAATGCTTTCTTTATTGTGCAAGTTATTGTCTAAAACTGTTCACTATTTATTATTTTGGTTACCTAATACAGATTAAACTGTCTCAATTTGACATTTGACAATACAATTAGCCTTATTTCTAAGAAATTAGAACATATAAAGCTAACCTGAACGCATAAAAAGCATATTTTGAGCATAAAAGGCATATTTTAAGCATAAAAAGAATATTTTAAGGCATAAAAAGCATATATAAAAAGCATAAAAGCATATTTAACAAGCTTAAAGCATAAAGCATAAAAGCATATTTCAAAAAGAATATTGTCACAACCCTAGTCATTATACTCTCACTTATTTCGAATCGAGTAAAATCAGAAAACATTAGATGAAATTTCAACGAATAACATTCAGTTAATATGAAGTTCAATTCATAGAATTAGGTTTGATTCAATGATTTTCTTTAGAAGAATGAGTACAGAATGTTAGTGAAATATTATCAATAGTTAGATCACATTACCTCCTCTTTAATTATTCTATAAAGAATTTAAATTTTATTATCAAAACGATCAATGATTTTTAAAGAATTGAAGTTTGATTCGAAATTGAGTCGAATTGGCTTTTATTTTTGTATATCAACCTATTTTCTGTGAAATTTCAAATTAATTTTCAAATAATGTCTTATAGTCTCCCGGATAACGTGGTGAAATATTAGAGCTAAAAGTAATCTAGAAGTACTTCAAAAAATGATTTACAGTATTGTAAATTATACCTGTCAGGTCTGTCAAAAGACCTGTCAGTACTGGTATTGAGGGTTTATTTGAATCTCACATCAAATGATTTGTTGACTAGATGCATCAAAAAGAGGACACAACACCCAAACGAGAGTCTCGACGCTAATTTATGGAACCAGAATTATTTCAATTAGACAATTCTTTCCCTAAAAATTTCAGTAAATTGGCGCTCATGAAAAGTACATTTTTTCGACTTCAAATGGCATAAACTACTACAGTTTTTGAGGGCAAAAACAAAAACAAATCCTAAATAAACAATAGTCCATTTGAGTAGTTGCATTAACCCTGAAAATTTCCAATTTTTACATTAATTAGATAACATTATTAAATTTTAGGGAGACCCAATGTCCCTTAAAGGACATTTGAAGACATAATATCACACATATATAAGAATTTTTTCATATAAACATTAATACCTCTTTTGTTTTATAATAGATATAACTCTCATAACGATATTTTATCATTATTATATAAAGATTTTAATTTCCCAAAATTGTTAAATTCCTTTTACTTTCCAGGAAGAAGAGAAACGTATTTACCTCAACAAATTACCAGCCCAACTGCAGCAATTGGAGAATTTCATCGGCGATAGGCCTTGGTTTTCCGGAGATGAGGTAGGCAGCGATTATAGTCCGGAAATTTAGGGATAGAATTTTTCGGAAAGCTTAGATGAGTTACCTTCCATGTTAGATAAAATACCTAAGCTTTAAAAGAGCGTGGCAATACTGCCGCAATAGCGTACGATTGTGAAAAAAGTTGTAGGAGAAGGTTTTAGTTACGGTTAGATCCTTGCACTATACTAGGTAAAATAGGGATAACATAACTACTAGTTACTGTAATACCCCCATACTATACTAGGTAAAATAGGGATAACATAACTACTAGTTACTGTAATACCCCCATACTATACTAGGTAAAATAGGGATAATACAGCTACTAGGTACTGTTATACCCCCACACTATACTAGGTAAGATAGGGATAACTCAGCTATTAGGTACTGTTATTACCCCTACACTATACTGGGAAAATAGAGTTAACACAGCTACTAGGTACTGTAATGCCCCATACTATACTAGGTAAAATAGGGATAACACAGCTACTAGGTATGGTATTACCCTCATTCTATACTAGGTGGTACTAGGACAAAATGCCTAAGGACAAAATGGCTATGGACAAAATGCCAAACGGACAAATTAAACGAATATAGAGTATAACTGTATAAAAATAGGATAATGACGTAAAGGAATAGTGGAAAAAGAATAAATGAATAAACTCCATATTTAAATAAAAGGACCGAATAGAAAATTATTTATAAAGAAGAATGAAAAACCTCTCAAGGAAATATTGAATACATATCTGTAATGAAATGATTAATGTAAATAAAGAACAGAATACTTTATATTGTAAAAACCATTCTCATTGAACATCAAATATATTTTTTTAATTTATGTAAAAACTAATTAAATAAAATATACATCGACTAAGTTACCATTATAAAGGATTCTATAGATTAATTATCCGACGGAACTACTAATACAAAGGTATAGTTAAATGATACAAATATCGACAATCTTTTTTATAACTGCATTTCAGCAACAAACTCATAGAAACATTGAAATTTCAGTAAATAGAAACGTCATTTATTGAAGGGAAGAAACCATATTTGTTTTAGAATTTTCAAAATACAACTATGATTTTAGCTATCTAATAAAATAAACAATATTTAAAACATCAAAATAGAAGAAAATGATTATAGCTAGCTAATAAAGTAATCATAATATTAAAATACAAAATAGTGCAGAACTCTATGGTAATCAATCACAAAAACAGCGAAATAAGACAATGTTTACACTATAATTACGCTGAGTTTCAAATGTTTATATATATTATGTGTTTCCACTTGGTCTCACTTATCAGATTTTATAAATCTTTTTCCAATATTTCCATACTGGAAATAAGTATACATTGCATTTTAGGCCGTTAAGCATTTTGTCCGTTAGGCATTTTGTCCGTTAGGCATTTTGTCCGCTAGGCATTTTGTCCGTTAGGCATTTTGTCCGCTCACATAAGGCCACATTTATTGTGACTATACTAAATAAAATTTCAATATTAATCTAAGAATGTATGTATAAATACACCCTATAATTTTTACTATTTATAGCTTATCCTATATAAAGGTAAGAGGGGAGGTGCGTGTAAAATCATACATTTGCTAATATGTATTCTAATGGTGTTCTGAACTATTAATTTTTGCAATAATCAGAGGATTTCATGTGGTTCTAGAGCCACTAATAATTCAACGGGGAAGAAAAAGTTTTCGATTCTTCAGGTGTTTACTCCGTGCCCGTAACTGTAATACAAAGTTACGAAAAATCAGCTATATAATTCTATTGCAGTTTTAAACATTAAATTTTATTAAATGCACAAGTATTCAATAACTATAAATCATATTTCAATCAGTAACTATTACAAGATTTTAAACGAACATTTTAACACTATTTTAATGAGGTAGTTTAATCAAGATTTTTAACTGTTTTAATAACTAGCACAACATTTTACTTACATTATAATTGTGGATAGACCAAAGTATTAATTATTTAAATTTTCAATGTAGAGCAATTTTTATGGAACAATAAATTATATGACTGTAAATAAACATAGGAAAATAAATATTAACGATAACGGCTCTCTATTAGATAGAGAGAAAATAATACAAATCCTAAACCTTGTGGTGCCCGAAAATGCACGTTGAATATAATAGTTGATTAATGGCTAAATTTTGATATGAACTAATTCAAAATACTAGATTAAAGTGGACAAAATAATGTAAATAAGGAGTTATAATAATAATTAATTAATAAAAAGGAACTAGGAAATTACAAGGGACTTCATAGAGGAAGACTACCAGATAAATAGAAACATGGAAAATAAAGAAGTACGATAGTAAATTTAAACTAAATCTAATAGATAAGAACTTGAATGAAATGGAATGAAACTAGGATTTACGAAATACTAAATTTTGCGCAAGGTTTAAATAGTTAAATTTTAAAGTCTTCTTAGGCTAAGCTATTTAAACATAAATACAAAAAAGGTTTGAAAACTACTACTATTTTTAATCTTCCTAATATATGCTAACTTAAAGAATTAATATATTTCCAAATCTAATAAATTATCGGGCACCACTAGGTGATCAAGAAAACGCACAACCTACATTCACAGGATTCAGAAACTAAATGAATCTTTAGTTGAGGAATGCAGTGTTGCCGAATAATTTGGCCCACTGGTTCGAAAATTTCTGAGAAATAATAGAAAAATAATTATGCGCAGCACACTCCCCGCTAAGCATTTCAATGCTTACTTAGATTTTCAACTGGCATTAATAACACAATACTCGAAATTGGTCTTTCTAAGATAGGAGCACTACTTTTAAGATTTCCAAATTTACACATTCTTATTTTCGCTTTTCTGACAACACCATCATTGCTTTCCATCGCTTTCCTGTTATCTTCCCTTGTCAATGTTTCCTGGAAACATTCTGATGAACGATCGGCGCGAAGTCTTCCTTTCTGGCGGTCTTCTCTTCTTGGTCCACTTCTGCAATTCTTGTATGGAGAAAGTGCGCCATTTCTTCCAAATTGCTTTGTTGAGGAACTCTACGGAACTCCATCTCTTCCTTCCATAACGTAGCAGGTCTTCCTCGTTGAACCCCCTCACTTCTTCATCCTTATTGCCACCCAGAGTTAGAATTTGTGGAGTACATAAAGGTAGAGGTTCATACGGGTCCGAGGTTGAATCGTACTGTGGAGAAGAGTCAGTTGAGTTTACGATTGATGCAGCTTGAAGCTTTTCGCGTAAAAGAATCTTTCCTTTCATCTGCGTGAGCATAAAATCTTGTTGTTTCCTGACCTGCAAGTTTGCGTTCACGTTAGCCTTTTGAAATGACGCAGCACTATCAAAGACTGAACGAATTTTTCGCTCTTTAGGGTGCTCAACTGGGAAACAGAGGAACGCTGCAGACCTGTCAGGATTTTTAAATTCACGTTTAGGTACCCTGGCGACGGGACTTTGTCGTTTATGAACAGCATTGTGGTTATCAGAGAATTTAGTAACAGGTTTACAAAATGGTGAAGGTAATTGAATGTTTCCGTTTTCGGTCAGAGAGGAGTCATTTACAATAATTGATGTGAATCTTTATCATCAATAGAAGGACTCTTATATTTCTCAAAAATACCTGCTTGAATGTAAGGGAACCTGAGAGCTGTCATGAAGTGATCGTTTTCACACTGAGTCCTGAGCGTGGTATAATCTGTCCTGGACGTTGATTCTATTTGCTCAGGGCACATCTCTCCTACGATGGCCCAGCCGAGAGGAGTCTTATGTGCGTATGGTGAGATCGTGTTCTCCATATTTGTTGCCATTAGCTCAGGGGCATCTCGCCCTATTAGAAGAGAGACTTCTGCGTTGGGATCTATCTCGCAGAAATTTGAAGCTAAGTGAGAGAGATGAGGTTGTTGTCTTACGAGATCAGGATAGGCTACCTCGTACTTTGTATCTGGAATTTCATTTTCGATGACTGATGGGATAACGTAAGTGGTATTTTCTCTCGTTCCTTTTATAGTCAGATTTGTTGCTACACGGCCTTTTCGCTTCATCGAATCTGTCAAAGTTGTCAACTTGAAGTCGTGCGTTGGCGAGTTTACCTTTAGTTTGTTCAGTAAGGCTGGAGAGGCGAATGAACGGTTACTCTGTTCGTCTATTATTGCATAGACTCGTACGACTTCGTTGGAGTAATGAGGTGCACGTACATCTACCAAGATAGTCTTGCTACAGCTTTTACCAAAACCTTTGAACTGAGTTTTTAGGACTTTAAGGTCTTTACGAAATGCATTTGGAGAGAAAGGGTTAGGCTTAAGAGGTCTATAATTCAAATTATTTTCAATGTGAAATTCTGTTATGTGATTTGATGATTTACATATTTTACATTCTACTGACTTAATACAAGATTTCGAGAAATGATTACCTAAACATTTAAAGCACAGCTGATGACTGTGCACTATGAGTTTTTTGGTTTTGGGATCTAGTTGTTTAAATGCTATGCAATCTTTTAAGTCATGAGTATCTGATCTATGCAAGCTACATTTAAAATTCTTCAATACAGGTTGTTCACAGGAATCTACTTTATATACAGTAGCAGAAGGATTTTTGGCTTTAACTGGTTTTGTACAATTATCTGACATGAATGGTAAATCTGAACACAAAATATGAGCTTGATCGTCCAACCAAGAACAGAACTCACTGAACGGAGGGTGGATACCATAGGAGTTGGTGTATTTAGTTTTGTGAACTCGCCATTTACCGTTTAGGTGTTCTGGAAGTTTACGTCTGACTTCTTCTAATCCGCTGGCGAAGTTGAGAGTTCCTAATTCTTGAATGTTACTCATATGTGCCTGTACCAGCATACATACGTCTGATAATTGTCGCAGTTTTCTAGCAGCATTTGCCGAAGCTTCTTCAGCTCGTATTTCAGGAAAGGACGCTAGTTTCTGCCTTAGAGAACTTGCTATGTCAGCCACGTTACCAAATCTTTGTTTTAACTTTCTAGTTATGATCTCTAACGCCTGGTTAAAGTCTTGAGAATGGACGTTCTTATACAATTTCACCAACTCGTTTGGACTTCCAACTGTATGGGCTTCGATTATTTCGATTTGATCGCATGGAGAAGGAGCAAGTGGACTCATTTTGTTATTCAGAGAAGTCCACCAAGTGAAAAAGTATTGAGGGCTTCCAGAAAATGGTGAAACTGGTGTTCTTTTCAGCTCCATTAAGAGAAGGTATCTGCTGGCAGAGTCGAGTTTTGGGGTGTCGTTTTCCATCGAAGGCTGTGGGTTCGAGTGAGTTCTCCCCGCTGTGAAGTATGAAGGAGCTGGTATCGTCGAGTTGATTGGTTTTGAGTAAACCGTATTCAACTTGATGGTACTTTGCGATGGGAAAGAAGTGTAGGTGTACTTTGGCCTGACACTTGGCTGGCTATTATTCAATGGCGGGGCTTCATGGTGATACGAATTCTGAGAAGTTGAAATGGTCGGTATCGTAGTTACTATGTTAGGTTCATCGAACTCTTGAGGCACGCTTATATCTGGTAGAGAATCTTCTTCAAATAGCCAATCTAGTGTCCTCCTTTCTGACAAGCGTCGCAACGAATCTTTGAGTTCTGTATTATCGTTAGCCACAGCAGTAGGCTTGAAGGCCCGTAGGGTAGCATTGAAACGATCAGAAGAATCTACAGGAAGGTCTTTATCATCAGGATTTGGTAGACTGGAGGCAGCTTCACATGGAATATTCACTGTCGCCGCATTACCATTTTCTGAAACACTAACCATAGTAGGTAACATGGTAGTTTCCTCACAGTAACTCTCTCTTTGTAGAACTGCTTCTCGTGTCATTTCAGCTACTTTGTTCAGTCGAGTTTTAGACATTTTAGAAGCGGAGGTGATATCAGATAAATTATCGATATCTGAATAATCTTCATAGCCTAAGCCAAATAGTTTCCATTTGAGCTTGCATGAAAACATCTTCGCATTTCTTTTAGCAGAGTCGAAAGCATTTTTATGCTGAGTTAGTTCATCATATGCATTCTCAGCTGTCAAGAACTCGATAATGTTTTCAAGTGCTGTACAGTATTTAGACCAGCAACATATAAGGTTAGTTTTGACGAACAGTAGATCAGGTTTTAGCATACTGTCCATATCAGTGTCGAAACATTTATCCAACTCTCCAGAGCAATAGCGGAGTTTTTTCGACAATTGGGTGAAGGTTGGTTTCACGAATCTTCCGCTTTTAGTTTGAGTGACCGGTGTATGCTGCACAGACATTTTAAAATTTTATTGTTCCGCTCGTACAATTTGAAATCAACCGTCACCAAGAAGTTTGAGGTGAACGAAGTTGTAGTGAAGCTTACATCAACCTCTTTCCAATTGAAATTTACTTCCGTAAATTATAATTTACTGTTCTGAACTATTAATTTTTGCAATAATCAGAGGATTTCATGTGGTTCTAGAGCCACTAATAATTCAACGGGGAAGAAAAAGTTTTCGATTCTTCAGGTGTTTACTCCGTGCCCGTAACTGTAATACAAAGTTACGAAAAATCAGCTATATAATTCTATTGCAGTTTTAAACATTAAATTTTATTAAATGCACAAGTATTCAATAACTATAAATCATATTTCAATCAGTAACTATTACAAGATTTTAAACGAACATTTTAACACTATTTTAATGAGGTAGTTTAATCAAGATTTTTAACTGTTTTAATAACTAGCACAACATTTTACTTACATTATAATTGTGGATAGACCAAAGTATTAATTATTTAAATTTTCAATGTAGAGCAATTTTTATGGAACAATAAATTATATGACTGTAAATAAACATAGGAAAATAAATATTAACGATAACGGCTCTCTATTAGATAGAGAGAAAATAATACAAATCCTAAACCTTGTGGTGCCCGAAAATGCACGTTGAATATAATAGTTGATTAATGGCTAAATTTTGATATGAACTAATTCAAAATACTAGATTAAAGTGGACAAAATAATGTAAATAAGGAGTTATAATAATAATTAATTAATAAAAAGGAACTAGGAAATTACAAGGGACTTCATAGAGGAAGACTACCAGATAAATAGAAACATGGAAAATAAAGAAGTACGATAGTAAATTTAAACTAAATCTAATAGATAAGAACTTGAATGAAATGGAATGAAACTAGGATTTACGAAATACTAAATTTTGCGCAAGGTTTAAATAGTTAAATTTTAAAGTCTTCTTAGGCTAAGCTATTTAAACATAAATACAAAAAAGGTTTGAAAACTACTACTATTTTTAATCTTCCTAATATATGCTAACTTAAAGAATTAATATATTTCCAAATCTAATAAATTATCGGGCACCACTAGGTGATCAAGAAAACGCACAACCTACATTCACAGGATTCAGAAACTAAATGACTCTTTAGTTGAGGAATGCAGTGTTGCCGAATAATTTGGCCCACTGGTTCGAAAATTTCTCTGAGAAATAATAGAAAAATAATTATGCGCAGCACAAATGGAATTAGTATATTTAATTATGTAACATTTTATACTCTGTCTATCTAAAAAAATACTTATTAAAGAAAAGAAAATTTATTTTCTTTTGGAAAAGCGCCATCTGGTGCATGAGAAGTAGCTCAAGTTTTCTACAAGTCATTGACGCCATTATGTTGTATTTCCAGTGGACTTTTGTATATCAAAATTATAACTCTAGAAATTGTATATTAGTTAGAAGAGTGCATTTAAATCTTAAATTCAATTATCTATTTCTTATTCACGATGATATTCAGACATTTTGTAAAACGTCAAAGAAGATTCAAGGTCATATATCAGAAATTAATATAATCAACGCCATCTATCGAAAGATCGCTAAGCTATTCTTAACTAATGAAAAACCTATTTTCTCTGAAAAAATACAATGATTTCAGCAAACTAATTCGTATCATTTACTAATTAATGTTCATATATCATATTATGTTAAATACTCCATATGAACATAACAACCCTTTTTGATAATTCCTATATTGTTTCCAGATAACTTACGTCGATTTCGTTGCCTTTGAAACCCTGGACACTCTTCTGATGCTGGAACCAACTTCTTTGGACCACTTCGAAAAACTGAGAAGCTTCCATCAGAGATTTGGGGGTTTGGAGAGAATCAAATCTTACTTAAATTCATCTAATTGCATAAAGTCAAGGATAAGTAACAAATATGCCGCTTTTGGACATGGCCAGTAGTGTTATTATAATTAGATAGAATTATCTTCCCGACAATAGATAGATAATGATTTGATAGAAATTATTTTGTTAAGATGTTTAGGATTTACGAAAAATATTTACCTAGTAGGTAAGTAATAAAAATACAACCTATAAATGAATATTTTGTATTTGTTCAAAGGAATGATGAAATAAACATATATTGCAATAACATAATTGTTAATAATCTTTCATTTGGATCACCTGAAGAATTTTCATACGGTATTTAAAAACGAAAGTTGAAAACATGTTTTTATCATCAGTTTTATAATATTGTATTTTATGGATTAGCAACAAATATACTATTTTTCTGAAATTTATATTGCTGTTATTAGATAAATAAATATATTAATAACTAAATACAAATTTAATATTCCTATAAAATAATATCCCCTCTTTTTTCAACTATGGGTAAATTTATTATGACTTGGGGTTGAGAACTTTAAAATTTTCATGTGTTTATATAGAAATTTATCCCATCAGCCTTAATTATTAATTCTTTATTTCCAGAATTTATTAACTGATCTAATTATTGCCTATCAATTACACAGGGAATGAAAGCGGGTAATAAAACGGTTCATTTTTATTTGGCACTAATATATAAAAAATACACAAATATGCGAGTATGGACTTACAGTAGTAATCAGAAAGAGGGTAATCGTAGATCTCTATGTGGGATGTTACTGCTATAAAGTCTAGGGCCGGTCTAACTGAGAACAAAATAGTCTTAGACAAACTATGAAATAAGCCTTAGGGTAATTTTATATTAACAGATAAAACGCCGCGATTCCACCGCCCAGTTTACGCCTCTTCAATTAATGACGGTTAAATGAATGGAAAACAAATTTGCCGTGTTTCTACCGCTTTCCATTCATTTACCCGTGTTTATGGATACAGAAAATAGAAAAAAAAAAAGAATAGGCCAGTTGAAAACAAGAAGTTGTACACTGTTGAGAAACAGCGTTATTTCAGACTTAAGGAAAAGTATATAGATGTATTCAACTTAAAATTATAGTTCACATTATATTTGTGGAATATTTATTACTGTCTTTTGTAACAATATGATACCACATTAAAATAAAATATTGAATTTTACAATTTAATCAAACATATACCACCTGTACCAGTGTACTGTATATCATCACCCCATGATTCAAGTTTTGGGTGACGATACTACATGTGATCTTTTCATTTAAACAAAATTATATATAATGCTCATATAAGACTACACTATAGTTTTATCAATCATGTTGTACAGTTTTAGGCGTCTTCCCAATTTTCTAACTATTTTTAAGAAAATATTTTCCGGCCTACATAGAAAAGTAGGTCGCCCTTGGTTAATTTCGTACATTTGTCACAGACTGAACCTAACGACTTTAAATAAGTAGCCCCGTGAATTTATACATCTGACAGTGATTTTCCTTGATGGTATTAAAATAAGTAGTCCTTCAAATACATGGCTGTGCATTTTCGTACATCTGGGGGTTGCTTCACCAACCACAGGCAGTAAGTAGCCCCTAGTTGGCAGAGAGCCGTTTTCTTTAGTCAGTACCGAGAAATACCTAAGATGTGAAGGACTAACCACAATTACCTGAACTAAATGTAGTGTCCGTGACCAGTTTAAATCATTTCACTGTGTGTACCAAAGTGTGTTTTAGAGTGTGTACCAATTAGTGTGTGATGAATACACAAGATTGTGTTTACGTATGATCCATACTAATATATATTTGCATCATAAATTTTAGTTTACGTTAAAATGCTATTTTTATATCCGTCTACAGGGACCTATTATAAGAAATGATTCCTTAATAGAGAAGAAAAGTTTTTAAATTAATTGGTGAATAAATGAATAGATGTAAAGTGCTGTGTTCTCCTTATTAATAATGCGGTAATAACTATTGAAAATATTCTGGAATCTAGTACAAGAAAAACGAATGAAAGGTAAGGTTTAAATGTAATTAATTAATAAGTATACATATATTTCAAGGAAGCGAATAGAAACGTTAATCAGATCTAGAAATTAATAGTAAATAATATTATTATTCCATTTAAGGAAATAGTTAAAGTTAACATATTAAAAAAAAAAAAATCAATAAAATATTAATTTCAAGAATGTTTCAATTTTTTTTATTCATGAAGACACTTCTCTTTAAAAACTGAACTTGAGAAATAACTTAAATGCGAATAAAATGAAATGCGGATGTTAATTGGCACAGTTACATTCAAATTTATTTTATTTACACTGTAGGGCATATAATTATGAAGATAGAATACATTTATTTTTATAATCACCAACTAAACAGTAATGTTCTATTATATTGTCACTATATTTACTCTATTAGATATAGTATGGTTTACATTTACACTACGATAACTGAAAATGATAATAGAGCTCGAGTAAGTAACGAATTATCGGTCAGTACTACATCTTCGGTCATATAAGAAAAAACAATATAAAAATTGTTATTATTACACAGTGCTATCTAATACTTCTGCAAACCCGGGTTTGCAGAAGTATTAGATAGCACTGTGTAATAATAAATTTTATATTGTTTTTTCTTATATGACCGAAGAAGATGTTGTACTGACCGATAATTCGTTACTTACCATATTATGGTAAACCAATTGCACTACGGTAACTGAAAATGAGAATCGAGCTATTTGCGCCAATTATTTTAAATATACTTTTTCAGTTTTGGTTTGATTTATAAGAAGATAATCTCAAAATATTATATTTGTTTATGACAAGAAATGCAACATTACTATCATTCCCATTTACAACACAGTCCCCCATCAAAACTTCTTAGACAGCTTCATAGAAAACGACGTATTTTTAACCTTTTTTAATTAAGTTCCTAGTAAATATTTCTAGGGCGGTTGTAAAGAAATTATATTCGTTATTACTTATTCATAATGTCTATTTTGAATATATATGGGACAGCTTAATAGAACACGTGGTTTTAATTAATTATAATTTTATTAGTATCTAATTATATCATGCCCAGATGTTGAAAGGAAACGTATTTTATATTATTTATTACATAGTTTTCCCTGAAAAAATACAATTAATTAATTATATCAATATAAATTCTAATTAAGTTATTTCTGCACCAGTTTTTAATAAATCGTCCATTTTAATTACTTATTTATGTTATTTATTTCCCTTTTAATAAATTTATCTAGGACTTTAATTATAATTATCATAGTTTCCCCTCCAAATGATTGGTGATCCTTTCCATAGAAATTGTAAATTTAAATTATTTATTTTTATTATTTAGTACTTTGGAAAGAAAGAATAATAATCGCTTATTGTAATTAATAAGGTAGATTTGAATTAATTTAATTAACATATTTTAATTTCACAGAAAATAACATTATAAAAAGATATTTCGGTAGATCTATTAAATTTAAAATGAGTTATAATGATATTGCAGAAATAATTAGGCTAATGTGACCATGCATTTTTGTAATTAATTATACATTATATATTTATTGGTGGTTATAAGAAATATAAAGTATATGATATTTTTTTTAGATTAGCAATGATTTCTGTATTTTTTAATTTTATTCAATAGCATTAATAAGGCTACCTACTTTTTTAACATCTGTACATTATATGTAGGTTTACTCCAGTCAAATCAATTATTCATTATTTATTAATAACATGTATCAGCGAATATAAAATGTATAGCATTAGTATGCTATCGCATCACCCGACTGATACCTTTTAACAAATCTTATTTTTCTGCTGTAAATGTCTATCCCTAGTGACATATATATTTATATATTATAAGATAAAATCTATATTGGGATGCTCTATTCCGATCTATTAATTCACCTCCAGAAATAACTAGTTAGGCATTTGTTTTCAATGACTGCACTCGAAATAAATTGTTTAGGTGTGACTGACTGACTGTCTGTTATTCAAACTGAAGAATACTTGGCATTCTTTGCTGCGTTAGAATGCTAAGCCTTTCTATATTTAATTATCGGCAAATCACGTACTTCTATTCAATCTTAGTTGATAGTCTCGAGGAAAAAATAATTAGGTAAACACTATTCTTCTGAGACAATATTATATAATTTATAAATTATTCATTATTTTTTTCAAAAGTAGGACGCAAGAGGATGCTAGGTATTGGATAATTATTTCACGGATCACTTATCAAGACTCAATCAGCAAGCGTTTAATACCTACAGTTTATCTGCAGTGTAAGTGTATTACTGCGCGTTGGCACACGCGGAGTAATATTGTTGGCACCGCCATGCACGCTCGCTCGGTGAATTATTTGCTGCATCTAGTTCCCATGCAACAACAAAACTTGGTCATCATTCGAAGATATGAATTATGTTCAGTAAAACAGATTACAAACTTAATCATTGCAAATAGATGAGCATGTTCTCCCAACAATTAAGATAATTTTAGATCTAATTTAATGAGGTAGGTAGGTGTTTTAATTTAGTCAGTGACACGAAGTAGTTCATTAGTTGAGGTAGGTAAACATTTAAATATTCGCACTCTCGTTAAATTGCGTCACACGAAATTCCTCTCTTTTTGTCATCTCCATTTGAATTTACCGTTTCTATAAATTTATTCAATATGATAACTAAATATTTATTAAATTTGTATTTAATTTAATTAATATCGGCTAGTTTATTCGATATTATGATTGCTATTTTTTTTTGTTTTAAACATAATTAAATATTCTTGTACGTTTTCTATATATCTTTATGAGATGAAATTTTGTGGATTATATAATCCTATTAAAAAGGACATATTTAACTTATTAAAACAGGTTATATGTTTTTGAAATTGTTGAAGATCAGCTAGTACGTCGTTTCAAACGTGTTGTTGGAATAAACCGTTTGCTAAAACTTCAATTTATTTATATAAAATATAGTTGTTTTTAACACAATAACCGTTATAATTAAAATAATAATTATTGTAATAATTAATTATAAAAGAAAGGTAGGCAGCTCCATTTATACCCTGATATTTTTTGCGGTTTCTGTTTTTCGATGTTTTTGTTTTTGTTTGTGGCCACAGCCAATAGAAAACGACTTTTCTAAAAATAGAAAACGAATATTATAGGACTGAGTAAAACTTTACTTATCAGGTTCTCATTTTCACTTGGAGAGACAAAACAGGATTTATTTAAAAGAGGAATGGTATAACTTTAAGATATCTGTAATTAAAATTTTTGTTTAGTAATATTTGAGAAAATATATTTCGAAAATATTATTTTTTACATTTTCTTCCAATTCTTTCAGCTATAACTTTTTTTCTAATTCAGAAAACTTAAAATCTTGATGATTTCTTATTGGAGCCTACAATGCAAGGATGGCTGACTTTTTTTTATAAATGACCACCTAGTCACCCCTCCATCTGTTACCCTCCCAGTACGCGCTACAAACAAGCTATGACTAGAATACTTACACACTGTATTCTACACACCTGTTAGGTGTGTTTCAGGGTAGCGATTTATTTCCAATTTTTGTCTTTTCTGGAGGGTATCGATCCCCTTAAGTGTATGGAGTACCCCTTATAATATTCTCTCTGGGTGTAAGCTTACAGTTGAAAGCTTCTTTCTAGCTTTTCCTTTCATTTTTGACGAGTACTTACGTATTTTTGATAGCAATGGTAATGTGCCCGTAAGCCGCTTAGGCACTGTTGGTATATTTAACTCTTTTAACAACGAGTATTTACAAAACTTGCATCTTAAATTTGGAACAATTGAAGACTCCATATATTATAGACTTTGGAATAAGATATCACGTGTATAGGTACTATGAGAAAAGAGTCACTGTGATGATGTACTATCAGAGAAAAGAGTCACTGTGATGATGTACTATCAGAGAAAAGAGTCACTGTGATGATGTACTATCAGAGAAAAGAGTCACTGTGATGATGTACTATCAGAGGAAAGAGTCACTGTGATGATGTACTATCAGAGAAAAGAGTCACTGTGATGATGTACTATCAGAGAAAAGAGTCACTGTGATGATGTACTATCAGAGAAAAGTGTCACTTTGATGAAGTACTAGCAGAGAAAAGAGTCACTGTGATGATGTACTATCAGAGAAAAGAGTCACTGTGATGATGTACTATCAGAGAAAAGAGTCACTGTTATGATGTACTATCAGAGAAAAGAGTCACTGTGATGGTGTACTATCAGAGAAAAGAGTCACTGTGATGGTGTACTATCAGAGAAAAGAGTCACTGTGATGATGTACTATCAGAGAAAATCGTCACTGTTAATTTCACAAATCACAGTTTTCTATTGCGTATGATTTTCCAATCTTACAAATATATTCAGTATTACTTCTCTATTTGTTAAAAAAAGTGTATTCCTCTAATTTAAATTATTCTTACATTACAAATAAATCTATATACTAATTCCATATACTAGTCGATACCTTATCCAGAACTAAATGGCAGTGGGATGCGCCTCACTGTTCTCTAGAACTTGTCCAAAGTAACTTGTTGATTCATCCTGAGTTTCAGACCGAGATGTTAAAGCTTCGACTGATCTCATTCGAAATATCTTTCGGCCACGCTTGCCACTTGAACTTGAATGTTGAGAGGGAGGTCAGTACGCGTAGCGATCTCGCGATGCGATGACTTACGCCAGAGCAATCTCCAGTCACGTCGCCAATATTGCCTCATTTCACCAACTGGTTCATTGGGTGCTGTTTCGACAGTCTGTTAAGTTTCGGTAGATGTGAATTGATTGAGAGGTGCCTTCCGTAGTGGGGAAGTGCAGTTAAAGGTGGTAGCGCATTATCTTACGGGCGAGAATGTGAGAGTAGCTTTAAATAGTGCCGAGATACTCCACTTCCATGTCACCAATACAAACTAAAATGAAGGAAAACTATTCTAATGAAACATAGTGTTTAGAAATGTGATTTTGAAATAACGCGAGTGAATTATCCTACCAAATTTCGTCAACTTACTGGAGTCCTGTTTAGTTATTCATACCAGCTATTCTAAAATGGCTGTCCCAATCCCTACTATAACTCTGGATTCAATCGACATGTCTACTGACTGTCATTCTTCTCCTATCACCGACACCAGACCAGTTACCGATACCAGGCAGACCAAAAGAGCCTCTAGCATGAAGGACAAACAGCTTGATAGCCCTCGAAAGAAGGTCTCCGTGAAGGACACAAGAAGGACCAGCTCATTGAGGAGTTTTTCACCTCGCAAGCTCACAAAAATGAAATTATTTAAAACAAATTCCGTAAGTCGATTGATTGCCCGTTTTGAAGTCTGGGCTAATAGTCCATTACCGTAATATACCTATAGATACCTACCTACCTTTCTTAGTCGATATATTAGCCCTTTCACGGTGGAGTTTTTTCTACCCGTGATTGGAACTTGTTGACGTGTTTTTTTGGTTGTTTTGAATGGTATTAAATGTTTATAGAATGATGGCAGACTTTATTCTCAATGAAATGTATTTTAGAAGTGTGATTGATGTGCCCCACTTGTGGTCAACGGTACTTGACTAGCGGAACGTGTATGTCCAGCTAGTGAAATGTAAAATAGTAGTAAATATGTGTTAATTGAATATGAAACTCCTGAATAACAAAATTGACCATTCATAAATCATAATAACTTGGTTTGAACGTATTTACCTTCAAAGAATAGAATTAAGTGATTTTCATAAGTCCTAGTACTCAAATTCATTCATATTGACCAAATTTCTGGAATAAAATCCATGCCATTGGAGATATAATATATAAATTATATTTCTACTCTGTTTCTTTATGAAAATATGTACAAATGATGGCTATAAGCCAAAATTATATTGTAAATAAACCAACATTTTAAAGATAGACCCAAAACACCTCCCTCTTTCGTTTTACATGAGTGCATTCTATATGTGCAATATTGCTAAAGTAGTTGATAAAATGTAGTAGAGCGTTTTCACAGCTATGCGGACGCATTTCTAGCATTTCGGCATTTCTGTGGAGAATCAACCCCAATCGCGGCTAAAGGATACGTTTTGCATGCAGCGATTGCTGCGATCATCACTCAGAATATAATCACCTGGAAGTAGGAATACATTGAATTAGAGTTCAACGATAATCGCTAGTTGCAAAAGGGCCCCAATGGAATAGCATTGAACTAGTGTTCAGCAAGAGTCGCCTGGCGATTATGGCGGAACAATTATCGCAACAATCGCTGCATGCAAAACGTACCATTGAGGGCAATGTCACCCGAGCGTTTTTGCTCAGCGTTTTTACAGCGTTTTAAACTCTGAAGAAATTATTGTTAAACCCATTTCATATGTAACCAAATTACACAACGTTTGTTGAGCGTTGAAAACGCTTCAAAAACGCTCGTGATAGATCGGTAGATTGAAATACCGGTAATTAGGTTTGGACTATATTTTCACTAATAATTTCTACGTATATTAATTTATATATTAATATTATACATATGATTTGAGCATCAAAGAATTAAATGTGTTTATAAAATACATTATTTTTAGTCTATTTGTTGTTGATTTTTGATAGCAAGATACAGTATTATTATTTGAAATATATAGGTTATCATTTTATTGACTTGGCCATGCAATTTATATTATTTGAGGAAGCAGTTTAGAAAACTCTAATGTACATATCAATTTATACAATATACATACTAATGGTTTATTAATGCTCATATATGCATTATGCAATTAAAGCAGTAGGCAACACTGCTTCTATTTGTCAGAAAATACTGAAACAATGTCGATAAACAGGAAGGGTTGTTAGTTCTTACGTACATGTAGTTTGAATGGTTAATGTACATTGATATTTATATATGCAATTTCAACTTTAGTTTCTAATTTTATATTCAATTCCAAATTTCAAAATTATAAATTTAATTTTATTATTTATATACTATTTTAAATGCAATTATGACATTACCATAAAATTTTATATGCAATTATGTACTCCTATTACATATAGCAATTACTACTTTTGGTAAATTTCTAGTTCACGTCCCTATTTCATTTAGGGACGTGAACTAGGAACCGCTCCAAATACCCCCTTCCTAGTTCACGTCCCTATTTCATTTAGGGACGTGAACTAGGAACCGCTCCAAATACCCCCTTCCTAGTTCACGTCCCTATTTCAGTAAGGGACGTGAACTAGGAACCACTCCAAATACCCCCTTCCTGGTTCACGTCCCTATTTCAGTAAGGGACGTGAACTAGGAAGGAGGTGTTTGGATGAAGTAAACTTTTCACATGTAGTTCAATCTCAAACTGACAGTTCAATATCGAGTAATTCAAACACCATTGGGTCAGACATATTAATTTAATTGTTATCAAAACAATATTATTAAATTTGCTAAATTTCAATTTCAGATATTTCTTTTTGGTATTACTATGCAGTTAAGATACAAGATTGTCTGTTAATTAGTATTTCTTAGTGCAATATATTTTAATCAGATAAAAGGTAATTAAATTCAAGAAAAATTAATTTTGAAATACCCCCTTCCTAGTTCACGTCCCTAAATAGGGACGTGAACTAGGAATTTGCCCTGTTTTTATGTGCAATATTATAATTAATGACTGCTTTTATGCGCAATATTATAAGCAATTACTGCTTTTATGCGCAATATTATAAGCAATTACTGCTTTTATGCGCAATATTATAAGCAATTACCGTTTTTATGTGCAATATTATAAGCAATTACCGTTTTTATGTGCAATATTATAAGCAATTACCGTTTTTATGTGCAATATTATAAGCAATTACCGTTTTTATGTGCAATATTATAAGCAATTACCGTTTTTATGTGCAATATTATAAGCAATTACCGTTTTTATGTGCAATATTATAAGCAATTACTATTTTTATGCGCAATATTATAAGCAATTACTGCTTTTATGCGCAATATTATAAGCAATTACCGTTTTTATGTGCAATATTATAAGCAATTACCGTTTTTATGTGCAATATTATAAGCAATTACTATTTTTATGCGCAATATTATAAGCAATTACTGCTTTTATGCGCAATATTATAAGCAATTACCGTTTTTATGTGCAATATTATAAGCAATTACCGTTTTTATGTGCAATATTATAAGCAATTATTGCTTTTATGCGCAATATTATAAGCAATTACTGCTTTTGTGCGCAATATTATAAGCAATTACTGCTTTTATGCGCAATATTATAAGCAATTACTGTTTTTATGCGCAATATTATAAGCAATTACTATTTTTATGCGCAATATTATAAGCAATCACTGCTTTTATGCGCGATATTATAAGCAATTACTGCTTTTATGCGCAATATTATAAGCAATTACTGCTTTTATGCGCAATATTAAAAGCAATTACTGCTTTTATGCGCAATATTATAAGCAATTACTGCTTTTATGCGCAATATTATAAGCAATTACTGTTTTTATGCGCAATATTATAAGCAATTACTGTTTTTATGCGCAATATTATAAGCAATTACTATTTTTATGCGCAATATTATAAGCAATTACTGTTTCTATGCGCAATATTATAAGCAATTACTGTTTTTATGCGCAATATTATAAGCAATTACTGTTTTTATGCGCAATATTATAAGCAATTGCTGTTTCTATGCGCAATATTATAAGCAATTACTGTTTTTATGCGCAATATTATAAGCAATTACTGTTTTCATGCGCAATATTATAAGCAATTACTGCTTTTATGCGCAATATTATAATTGCAATTACTGCTTTTATGCGCAATATTGTAAGCAATTACTGCTTTTATGCGCAATATTATAAGCAATTACTCTTTTATGCGCAATATTATAAGCAATTACTGCTTTTATGCGCGATATTACAAGCAATTACTGCTTTTATGCGCAATATTATAAGCAATTACTGCTTTTATGCGCAATATTATAAGCAATTACTGTTTTTATGCGCATTATTATAAGCAATTACTCTTTTATGCGCAATATTATAAGCAATTACTGCTTATATGCGCGATATTATAAGCAATTACTGCTTTTATGCGCAATATTATAAGCAATTACTGTTTTTATGCGCAATATTATAAGCAATTACTGCTTTTATGCGCAATATTATAAGCAATTATTGCTTTTATGCGCAATATTATAAGCAATTACTGCTTTTATGCGCAATATTATAAGCAATTACTGTTTTTATGCGCAATATTATAAGCAATTACTATTTTTATGCGCAATATTATAAGCAATTACTGCTTTTATGCGCAAAATTATAAGCAATTACTGCTTTTATGCGCAATATTATAAGCAATTACTGTTTTTATGCGCAATATTATAAGCAATTACTGTTTTTATGCGCAATATTATAAGCAATTACTGTTTTTATGCGCAATATTACAAGCAATTACTGTTTTTATGCGCAATATAATAAGCAATTACTGTTTTTATGCGCAATATTATAAGCAATTACTTCTTTTATGCGCAATATTATAAGCAATTATCGTTTTTATGCGCAATATTATAAGCAATTACTGCTTTTATGCGCAATATTATAAGCAATTACTACTTTTATGTGCAATATTATAAACAATTACTGTTTTTATGCGCAATATCATAAGCAATTACTGCTTTTATGCGCAATATTATAAGCAATTACTGCTTTTATGCGCAATATTATAAGCAATTACTACTTTTATGTGCAATATTATAAGCAATTACTGTTTTTATGCGCAATATTATAAGCAATTACTGCTTTTATGCGCAATATTATAAGCAATTACTGCTTTTATGCGCAATATTATAAGCAATTACTACTTTTATGTGCAATATTATAAGCAATTACTGTTTTTATGCGCAATATTATAAGCAATTACTGCTTTTATGCGCAATTTTATAAGCAATTACTGTTTTTATGCGCAATATTATAAGCAATTACTGCTTTTATGCGCAATATTTTAAGCAATTACTGCTTTTATGTGCAATATTATAAGCAATTACTGCTTTTATGCGCAATATTATAAGCAATTACTGCTTTTATGCGCAATATTATAAGCAATTACTACTTTTATGTGCAATATTATAAGCAATTACTGTTTTTATGCGCAATATTATAAGCAATTACTGCTTTTATGCGCAATAATATAAGCAATTACTGCTTTTATGCGCAATATTATAAGCAATTACTACTTTTATGTGCAATATTATAAGCAATTACTGTTTTTATGCGCAATATTATAAGCAATTACTGCTTTTATGCGCAATTTTAAAAGCAATTACTGTTTTTATGCGCAATATTATAAGCAATTACTGCTTTTATGTGCAATATTATAAGCAATTACTGCTTTTATGCGCAATATTATAAGCAATTACTGCTTTTATGCGCAGTATTATAAGCATTGCCTCATTTCCAAACAAGCAAAGTGTTCGAAATCCCTAATTAGAGTCACAGATTAATTAGCTTGTCGCCAAAGTACAAAAAAACAAATTAGGAATAAAAGGATTAGAGAGATATCTACTAGCACCTGTAGAGGGTATCCCTGGGGAATATTATTTGTATTGACTCTGCAAATAGATATTGTATGAATGTTCTTCACCCTATGAGTTCATCCCTAGTGGAATATTGTTTGTATTGACTGTAAATAGATTTTGTATGAATGTTCTTCACCGTAAGAGTTCATCCCTAGTGGAATATTATTTGTATTAATTGTAAATAGATATTGTATGAATGTACTTCACCGTAAGAGTTCATCCCCAGTGGAATATTATATGTATCTTCTTGCCGTAACTTGTTACCTATTTATTTGTAAAAACAATTTTTTAAACAGAAATATATCGATATTAATAGAGATATATCTCTGTAAACACTATAAAATAATTAATTCAAAACCTCTATTTTTAATAACATAATTATTACAAAAATAACCGTATAATCTACTAAGTATAAACATTACTTAGAAATAAACAGATCGTTTAGAGACAAACTCACAGTTCGTAATAAAACAACAAATTATTTCTAGAAAGGTACCTGGTACCTAGAAAAAGCTTCTAAATATTACTGTCACCATCTTTATTATCAACTAGGTACAGTTTTATTTAAGGTAATAACATCAATAATAGAAATGTAACCTATACACAGAGAAATATAATTTAGAACTTAATAAAAAAATGATAAAATATCGGCAATATTTGATTTAATTATCGATCAAGCTGTTTGGTCGCAATAAGCGGATTGGTTGAATTAAACGGCTTCATCGTAATGAGCCGTCCAGTTGCAACGATCAAGTGGTCGCAATAAGCGTCTTGGTTGCAATAAGCGTCTTGGTTGCAATAAGCGTCTTGGTTGAAATAAGCGTCTTGGTTGCAATAAGCGTCTTGGTTGCAATAAGCGTCTTGGATGCAATAAGCGTCTTGGTTGCAATAAGCGGCTTGGTTGCAATAAGCGTCTTGGTTGCAATAATCGGCTTTTCTGCAATAAGCGTCTTGGTTGCAATAAGCGTCTCGGTTGCAATAAGCGTCTTGGTTGCAATAATCGGCTTTGCTGCAATAAGCGTCTTGGTTGCAATAATCGGCTTTGCTGCAATAAGCGTCTTGGTTGCAATAAGCGTCTTGGTTGTAATAAGCGTCTTGGTTGTAATAAGCGTCTTGGTTGTAATAAGCGGCTTGGTTGCAATAAGCGTCTTGGTTGCAATAATCGGCTTTGCTGCAACAAGCGTCTTGGTTGCAATAAGCGGCTTGGTTGCAATAAGCGGCTTGGTTGCAATAAGCAGCTTGGTTGCAATAAGCGGCTTGGTTGCAATAAGCGGTTTAGTTGCAATAAGCGGCTTGGTTGTAATAAGCGGTTTAGTTGCAATAAGCGGCTTGGTTGTAAAAAGCGGCTTGGTTGCAATAAGCGGCTTGGTTGCAATAAGCGGCTTGGTTGCAATAAGCGGCATGGTTGCAATAAGCGGCTTGGTTGCAATAAGCGGCTTGGTTACAATAAGCGGCTTGGTTGCAATAAGCGGCTTGATTGTATTTTGTTTATTATTTAAAAACAAATTAAGTAATAATTATTATATAACTTGCAAACATGTAGAACCGACCAATAACTCGTCACTCACCCTAGATCTATCAAGTAGGTATATTGACTCTCTTCCTAATTGGGGCAATAGTTCTTTACCTGTCTCTAGTAACACACAAATAAACACACTAGGTAACTAGAAATTAAACAGTTACTACCTACCACCTAGTAAGGAAAACCAGGGTAAGTTCTGAATTATCGGTCAGTTCCACATCTTCGGTCATATAAAAAAAAAGATATAAAAATAATTTTTTCACTAGGATTGGTTGAGTAAAAATTAAAATAATTATTATTATATCATTTTTCTTATATAATCGAAGATGTGGAACTGACCGACAATTCGTATCTTACCCTAGGACCTACTTCATAGAACTGAGCTGTAGGATAAGTTCCGAGTTATCGAACAGTGCCTTGTTGTCGATTATATAAGATATTTCTAACTAAAGTACTTTAATTGGTATCCTGGATACCTATAGGTATCATGGATACGAATTAATAGAGAAATTGATTTCTTTGACTTTTATGATCGAAAATGTGAAACCTTTCGGTAACTTGGAACTGGGGTACGGTCATGAGCCCCCCCGGTCACGAGCCCCCCCGGTCACGAGCCCCCCCGGTCACGAGCCCCCCCGGTCATGAGCCCCCCCTCCATGTTTTTTTAATCCTTATTTACCTAGTTAAACAAATGAAGAACTACTTAAATAGAAATAACTGAGAGTTGCTAATGTAGCTTGTTGTATCCGCTAGTTTGTTGTACTGCACACTTCATGATTGTTTAATGACCTGGCAGGGGGGTTCGGGGGGCGGCACGCCCCCCGATATACATATATTTTATGTCTAATCAGTAATGAACTACAAAAGTGTCAATAAGGATTAAATAATATAGGTAAATAAGGATTTAAAAACAGGGGGTCTCGTGACCGGGGGGGCTCATGACCGGGGGGGCTCTTGACCGGGGGGGCTTATGACCTAGGGGGGCTCATGACCGGGGGGCTCTTGACCGGGGGGGCTTATGACCGGGGGGGCTTATGACCGGGGGGGCTTATGACCTACACCCCTTGGAACTTACCCTACCCATCTGACAATAGGAATTATCTTGCAATAATCATGTAAATAATCATGTAAATAATCAGGTAAATAATCATGTTAATAATCAGGTAAATAATTATGTAAATAATCAGGTAAATAATCAGGTAAATAATTATGTAAATAATCAGGTAAATAATCAAGTAACTAATCATGTAAATAATCAGGTAAATAATCATGTAAATAATCAGGTAAATAATCATGTAAATAATCAGGTAAATAATCATGTTAATAATCAGGTAAATAATTATGTAAATAATCAGGTAAATAATCAGGTAAATAATTATGTAAATAATCAGGTAAATAATCAAGTAACTAATCATGTAAATAATCAGGTAAATAATCATGTAAATAATCATGTAAATAATCATGTAAATAATCAGGTAAATAATCAAGTAAATAATCATGCAAATAATCATGCAAATAATCATGTAAATAATCATGTAAATAATCAGGTAAATAATCAGGTAAATAATCAAGTAAATAATCATGCAAATAATCATGTAAATAATCAGGTAAATAATTATGTAAATAATCAGGTAAATAATCAGGTAAATAATTATGTAAATAATCAGGTAAATAATCAGGTAAATAATCAGGTAAATAATCAGGTAAATAATCAGGTAAATAATTATGTAAATAATCAGGTAAACAATCAGGTAAATAATCATGTAAATAATCAGGTAAATAATACTAAATATACTTTCCCTTCTCTTTTCTATACACTATAGGAAGGACAGGTAGGTAGTTATTGGGAGTGAGGGGGTAAGTTACGAATAATCGTACAGTTTCACAATTTCGATCATATTATTTTTTGGCATTTTAACTCTTAAGTTTAATTCGTATCCATGATACCGATAGGTATCAGATTTTTAACTCGTTATTTCCATTTGTATCATGGATACCAATTAAAATTACGAGTCAAATAACTAATTAATCTATTATCGAAAATGTGTAACTGTGCGATAATTGGTAAGTTCCCCTGGCTAGTAGGTAGCTGAATGTGGCCGGTTATTAGGTCAGTCAGTTCTCCATGTGCACTTGTGAATGAAACATGTGCTGCAACAGCGGTATGTGACAAGTGTTCTACAGATGTTCATAATGCGTATATAAAACTGTACTAATTGGGGTGAAATTTTAACTGTTTATTTTTTTTCAAGAAGGTGAGTTTGGTTAGAATTTAATTATCTAAATATTAAAAGAAAGTTTAAATTGAAGATTGCTTTACTGTTGTTTGTATCTTTTATTTGGTTAGTTTAACAAGTGTTCAAATGACAGCACATCTGTTCTATGTAATGTATATACATGTAATATAAGAAATATAATATATATGGTTATTTTACCTGTCCTATATCTTCTTTCTTTAATTTCAGTTAAAATTGAGGGGAAATTAATTTTTATCTTTGAAATAGGATATTTCCGGATAATTTCCCCTATCTTTACTCTACTGTTTCGTACTTTTTTTATATATTATAGAATATATAATTAAAATATACTTTGATCTAATGATGTATATTAAATATTATATTTATAACATAATATGTAACATACATAGTTAATTACCAACATTGGTAATCTTACTCCTAGCATATGTTTTATTTTTATTTTTTTAATTATAATTAATTCAATAAATACTCTATTAGGGAAACTTTTTTTCACGTAGGGTAAGTTTCGAGTTATCGGACTGTTTCACATTTTCGATCATATGCTAAAATGTATATATTAAATAATTTTTATAAACTTTCTTTTATTATATAATTTGTTCTTCTTTGATCGAAAATGTGGTACTGTCCTATAACTCGAAATTATTGATTAATTAATATTTATTTAAATTGGTATCCATATGCATAGAAAACAGGCAAATTCATGGAAAACTACAGAAAATATTTCATTATTCATTATACATACTACTTCAGTGTCATGACTAGAAAAATCGAAATGGCTCACTATACAGGATTTAATTATAGAAGAGTTCTACTGTTTATATTATGGGTTGAATAAATGAACATCCTTCTATAATAAATAAGCCTAATTGGAAACCTGATTCAATCAGACGAAATGAGTTTACCATCATAATAGGTATTAGACCTTAAATAAGCACTTAAAGAAATAATTTCAATGTTTACCTACAAATCACGTTCAATGCATATTGAAACTTGCAGCATTTTTTGTATACACGGAGTAAGTACTTAAATACCGGTACTTAGTACTTATAGTACCTAATATGTATGTTTATAATGCTACTACCCAGGGGCTCTATCCTGAAGCTGTCTGTGGTGAATGGTAGAGAAGGAGGTGACGTTTTGTCCCGAAATGTTGTAATTTGGGTTATGGATTGTATTTTTTAATTTATACCACGTATATCATTTTTTTAACGCTACTTGCAGTTTTAGAGGATAGCGCTAGGGTTATGCTCTTCATCCACGAGGTCTTAGATTTTGTGTTAGGTAGACTCGTAGGCTTCTCAACTATCACCTCTTCATTTTCCTCTTCCATTCGTTAGTGCAGTCACCGGTGCTTGTGTCCCTTTTCGTCACATTCCTTGGTAAGTGACTGCATTCACAGAGTAGCTTTTCCGCATCTATGAGCTGTGTCACTGACTGGTGGTAAGTGACTTCATTCATGTCGCCACTTTCCTTTCTGACTGCTTCTTCCATTCCCTTGTATTTAATTTCTTATTAAGGTCAGCGATATGACCTTTGATTCCGAAGCAGACGTTAAAAATCCCTAATACTTTATTCCTGGACTATGAATATCCTCTTTTACACGTATTTTATTACCACAATTTACTTTTATATCGCTGGCCTGCATTAAGCCTATATCGGTGTCACTGAAAATGAAAGTACCTATCGTTAACGTGTTTGCTAACAACGGTAAGGCGAAATCTGTTCTATTATATGTTATACATATGAATGCTAAAGATAAATATAGTTGATTGTTTCTAAATGGGGCTAGTGTTTGTCCATCGGCCATGTTGTAGTATTGGTCTAGATTATTTTTTTCTCAAATTAATGAGTACAAGTACATCTCAAATGTTTATGAATAGGTTATATTTTTATTAATTAAAAGTATATAACATTAATGGTATAGAGGTACTGTGTCTGAAATAGAGTATTCACCCTCTAGAAAATTGATTTGTGAAGTTTTTATTCGCTATTATCAATTTTAATTAATTATTACATTATTGCAGGTGATAATCACCTCATTTATTGTATTTGTCACACTAATTCTATTGGAGAACATTATAGTTAAATACTACCAGAGTATTTACGTTTATTCATTTGGTTATATGCTTTAATTTTGTTCATTTACATTTCTTTTATATCCATAGTAAATTTACAAATAAAATATAAGTAGATTTCCCCGGAATGATTTTGATTACCAAATTTTGTTGTAACTGTTAGTATAAATGATAGTCAATGCAAAGAGACAGCGCCATCACACGGACAGTCATTGCGGCAATTGACTGTTTGGTCTTTGGATTATTTGGTGACTTAATTTGTGATTAATTTACTGTAAAAATAATAATCTCTTGAAGTACCGGAAATATTACAATATAAATTTTAATTATAAATATATAAATATTAAATAATACAATAATAAATAATGAAATATTAGATTATGAAATATAACTTGTAATTATAAATAGTTATGAATTACTCCATTAATATAGTTCTTTGGGGGCGTGTACCCCCATTTTATCCCTGTCCATAACGCCGGGTGCTGGAGGCAGATTGGGTCAGACTCTATATTAATAAGTCGAGGTCAGACAGAGGTCAGTGCCGGTCATGACCTCCGGATTGATGAATGTTGACCTCTATTTCCTTAGTTAATTAGACGGTGTTTGTATAATTTAAATTAGTTAATTAGTTTTAATGTAATGAAAGATGACTTGGGAATACCAATGATTATTGACTTATTAATATTTAAGTATGATGTCTAATATATTAATATTTATATTATTTAACACTTAATCATATATTAAGTGTTATGACTTACATTCCATTGATGGTAAATCCAATTAATGAAAATGAATAAATTCAAAATAATTTTTGTATTTAATTTGGATATACAAGTTTTATATATCATTAATAGCTAATTTTCACGAGCAATGAAAGAATGTATTTGTTATATAATTATGATTAAATACTTTTTTATTTTTATAATATGTTTATGTAATCTGTGATTATTTGTTAATTATTTTTCATTGGGTGCTGCGATGAGTAGCTTCCTTGCTTCCATGAGCACTGACACTCTTTAACTATGAAACATAAAATGCATGAATAGTTGAATATCTCACTTTTCTATACCCTAGCTATCTTCTTTTACTTTTTTTCTAATACACTATTCCTTCTATCCTAATTTCTTCTAGCTAGTCTATTTTGTTTTATCCTATTTTCTTCTTCTATCCTATTTTCTTCTATCCTATTTTCTTCTTTTTCCCCATCTTACCCCATCTTCTTTTGTCCTATTTCCTTTTATTTTTGAACTCTATTTTATTTTTCTATATCTTTTACCCTAATTTTTCCCTATTTTCTTGCACCATTTTCTTCTATTTTCTTTTCCCCCTATTTTCTTTTCCCCTATTTTCTTTTCCCCTATTTTCTTTTCCCCTATTTTCTTTTCCCCCTATTTTCTTTTCCCCCTATTTTCTTTTCCCCCTATTTTCTTTTCCCCCTATTTTCTTTTCCCCCTATTTTCTTTTCTCCTATTTTCTTGTCCCCTATTTTCTTTTCTCCTTATTTTCTTTTCCCCCTATTTTCTTTCTCCTATTTTCTTTTCTCCTTATTTTCGTTTCCCCCTATTTTCTTTTCTCCTATTTTCTTTTCCCCTGTATTATTTTCCCCATTTTCTTTCACCTCTATTTTCTTTTCCCCCTACTTTCTTTTCCCCCTACTTTCTTTTCCCCCTACTTTCTTTTCCCCCTATTTTCTTTTCCCCCTATTTTCTTTCCCCCTATTTTCTTTTTCCCTATTTTCTTTTCCCCCTATTTTCTTTCCCCCAATTTTCTTTTTCCCTATTTTCTTTTCCCCTATTTTCTTTTCCCCATCCCTACACCAGGTCAAAGAACCTCTCTACGCATTAATACACGAAGCCTTCCACCTCCATTACTTTATTATTCTATATCACTCCATTTACTGTCAACAAAAGAATGTTACAATGCGTACTGTAAACAAAGGAGATAAACAATGCTCTATTGTCACATTTATTGTAAGGTAAAACGCGTCTAATTAATTACAAAAATTACTCTTAATTAAACACCACTGAATAGTAAGGATAAGCTATTTAGATAGTCAAAATGAGATGGAATATTTAATGCGAATATTAGCGTTTTATTTTGGACACTCTACTTTTTAATGATAGTTTATAAAAGATATTAAACTTCAACCCTGTTTGAGAATTCCTTTAAATACTACTGTAAATATTTCTATTTATAAAATTCTTATTGTAGGAGTTAAAATATTTTCCGAAGTCAGGCAGCTACATAAAACTCTATAGGTAATAATAACACTAAGTAGCTTTTTTGCATCTATGCCCTTGCACACGCATTGTACAGCCATGCACACTGCACACATATTTCACAGTGCACGGCCATGCACACCTAGCTATTGCATAGTGCACACATATTTCACAGTGCACACATATTTCACAGTGCACAGCCATGCACACCTAACTATTGCACACTGCACAGTCACCCCATCTCCTCAGCTTTAACTCTACAGTCACTCCTGGTTGATAGGCACTGCAGTGGTAAAATAGTCAGCTTTAGCGTCCACTCTCCCGCTTAATACGACCACAAGCATCCTACTGCGACCAGTCTAAGTGATTACAATAGTAAATGTATGTTGCTAATTCCGGCTATACTCAATTATGGTAAATTACGAATTGTCGGTCAGTTTCACATCTTCGGTCATATAAGAAAAAACTATATAATAATTATTAATGATTTAGTTTTTAAACCAATAAAAATAAAATAAAATAACAATATTTTATTACAGTTTTTTCTTATATGACTGAAGATGTGGAACCGAACGACAATTCGTAACTTACCCTGTGATTAATATACACTAATTCCAATTTGTGATATGTAGTTTCCATGTTAGTTAATTAACATGGCTTGGTTAATTGATTAAGGCGAGATAATTATCGATGAATTTGATTTTTAATTGATATATCGATTATTGGTGATGTATCAATGGTTTCGAGACATCGGCCCCAGGGGCTCTATCCTGATGCCGACTGTGGTGAATGGAAGTGAAGGCTGTGGCATCCCTTGGGCCCCGAACTGTTGTAATTTGGATTTTTCTTTTTTCATTCTTACCATGTTTGTCCAATTTATTTGCTATTTGCAGTTTTAGAAGATAGCGCTAGGGTTATGCTCTTCAACTACGAGGTCTTAGATTTTGTGTTAGGTAGACTATAGGCTTCATTTACTATCACCTCTTTATTTTCCTCTTCCATCCGTGACTGTCTCTTTTCGTCAAATTTCTTGGTGAGTGACTGTATTCATGGAGTCACTTTCATTTCTGACTGCTTCTTCCAGTCCCTTGTATTTTTTTCCTTTTGACGTCAGCGATATGGCCGAAACAGACGTTAAACACGTACTAAAATAATCGGATCCTGTTTCTCTTTCATATGAGAAACAAATATATAATGAATATTATTCAACTATTATTTCAATCGGTATCCAAGTTACCTTCAGATATCATGGATGCCAATTAAAATAAAAGTTAAGCATTAATGGTTATTATTTTCTTGAATGATCGGAAATGAGATACCGTTCAATAAGTAGGAACTTACCCTAGACTTGGTCAATTGACATTTTAGGTTGGTTTAACCAAGATGGAATGTTTATGGTAGGGTCTTAGAAGATTTCGTTATGGGGTCCCCCTTTTTATCTATGATATCGACACCATATGCTTCTCCGAATAAAATTATTTAGATATTACCACCACATGGTACAAATATTATACATAAATTGAATTTTCTTTTTTTACTCGTTTCTAAATACTTACTATATACCTCACCATTAAATTCCATGACTTTGCAAGAAAACAAATTATTTGTCGTGTATCATCACAGGAGAGGGAAAAGTGTCTATTTTTCACATTCATTAATGTGGCCCTTTATTTTAAATGAGAATGTCTAACTAACGAGGTTTCAAAGACGCTCTCAAAGGCGTTAGATATGCCTTCGTATTCTCTGATATTGTTACAATTTTGTCCCTATTAAGGCATGGTTTTTTCGATTCGATAGAAAAGTAAATGAAGTCAATTATTGGTTATTAAATGATGTGTTTTATTATAATTAATGTGTATTAATTAATAAATTTGAATGTTGAAAAGTTTTACTTTTACTACGGCTTATGTTTAAAATAATTATTGAACAGCGCAACAAGGTTCCGCTGATTTTCAAATTTTCCATTCATTTTTCTATATTATTTTCATGAATTGATGGAACCATCTTTTTGTAAAAGAACTATTGTTAATGAATGGTACAGTGAAGGGTTAAAATGAGTTAATAACCATTAATTCAATAAATAAATTATTACGTTGTTTGCGGTTTGAAATAACAATAATTTCCTAATTCCATGTAATTCCGTAAAAAAATACTGGTACATAGCTACTTTCGAGTTACTCTTTTTTGCTATTGAACTCTCAGGCCTCTCATTGCTATGTAACTCTCAGGCCTCTCATTGCTATGTAACTCTCAGGCCTCTCATTGCTATGTAACTCTCAGGCCTCTCATTGCTATGTAACTCTCAGGCCTCTCATTGCTATGTAACTCTCAGGCCTCTTCGCTATGGCAATTTTCCGCTGATTAGTTATTTTGGCAGGTAGATTGCCTCTGTCAGTCCATTGGAGGCAAATGACTTTCCTTTAAATCATTTTTTGGATAGGAGGTGTTTTCTCCTATAGAACCATAGTGATTAGAATAGGGGAAGCTGCGAGTTATCGGACTGTTTCACATTCACGATCATGTAACAAATAAATAGTAAATAGAATTTAACTCATATATTTTTTTTATATTACCGAAAGTTTGGAACTTTCCGATAACTGGGAAATTAGCCTTTTCGAAGGTAAAATATAAATTTAAGTAAATTTCCATGTGTAATTCTCGATGTGAATACAACAGGTAAAAAACGGCTAAGTTAATGTAAAATTTATTCCATTAGGTATTTTATCCAATTATATTTTAATCATATTTTAGCTCTTTAATTACTGTTTGTTTTAATCTTTTTATTTACTATATTGATTATCAAAGGAACACGAAAAAGAGTGAAAGTGGTTTTCGAATAAAGTGCAATTGTGACAAAATTTTATTTAAGTTATAATTTGATAAACAACAAATGGTAACAAATCGATGTATAAATGAATTTCATAGAGGATTCTATTTATTCTATTTTCATTAACAACATAGCACTAATTTAGTAATCCTATAATTATTTTTCAAAATCTTCCTTTTCTTTGCAGGTTCCGCATGTTGGTACATCAATCCTAAGTTCGATTGCTGCCGCTGCTTCGAACAAGAAATCTAAATTCTCAAACAGACTTAACGACGCCAGCAAATCCAGTCAAGCGAAGAGATCCGCATCCCTTCACCGCCCAACGGTACCCCCTGCCCCGACTATAGCCCCCAACTCTAACTCCTCGTGGTGTCGGAGTCACACCATTTGCACCGGCAAACCCTCATCGGAGGAGCGGAGTAGGAGTGAAGGCTGGAAGCGGAGTACGGTCGGATGTTCCAAGGACCCGGCGCTGTTGAAGATTTTCAATGATTCCAAGAGTGTGAGTGGAGGTGACAAGAAGAGCTTCTCCAAGCACCATTATAGTAACCCGAGTTTCAATGAGGGGGCACACGTAGCTCGGGCGCTTGACAAGTCAGGCTCTAACAAGGACAAGCACGCTGCTCGTGTTTGCTTGAAACACAACAAGAGCTACAACAAGCAGTCTAAGTGCTGGGAGAAGTTAGACGCCCCAAAGAGGTCTGCATCCAAGAGTCCAATGGATACGAAGGGAGTGAATCCTCGGGGCTCTGGATCCCGTGGTTCAACTTCAAGTAGCTCGTCGGGACCGAGTGAGTTCATTATATTGTAATAAAACCTATAGAAACTTGTCTGAAGGATAAATAATTCATAAAATGAGCCTCTGTGAATCTATTTTAAACCTGACACAGTATGACACGACCTCTCTGAACTGTTGTAATTTGGTTAATATAATAATCACTATGTTCATCATATTACCAAACACTACTTGTGGTTTAGAAAGTGGAACGGACTTTCCCTTTCATTTAAAAGTTCTTTTATAAAATATTAGTTACTATTTTATTATTTTAGTATACAGGTTATGAATATAATCGTAAAGTGTAAATTAAAATGAAGGATAATTTTCTATTCACACGCAGGCGGCACACCCCACCCCGTCCTGCACAACCACCCTCAACATCCTCCTCCTTTGGGTACACTGGCCCTCTCAGCCACCGGGGGAAGTGGCGGAGGAAGTTCCACCACCCCCCGGTCCCTGTCCCTCGCCTCCATTTCCTCGGAGGGCAGCACGGAGAGTCACATGGTGGAGCAGGAGGATATCGTGGCTCTTTCCACCGCTGTCAGGAGTTTCAAGGAGGCTTTGGGGAAACTTAGGAAAGTCTTCCATTCCACCGAGAGGGGTAAGGGGAGGGGGGGGGGGGCTCGAAAAAATATACTAGGGGAAGGAAATAATAGTATTTGATAAACAGAAATTAGGGGGTACTAAGAAAATTCGATCTCAAAACTTTTCGGTTTCGTTTTTTAATGATTTTATTGAGGAAACACAATAGAAAATTGAAATTATTATTTATTTATTAAAAGCGGATAACATCATTAGCCTTTTTGAAATGATAATATGTAACATTAGTAATTTTGACATGTAACTATGATACGCACGGGAATATATTGACTTGGTATTTTAATTGTTTTTATTCAATTTTTGTGTGTACTTTATCTATAAAATATAATATCAGCTTAGGCAGAAAAGATAGGAAGGAAAATTCGGTCTCGGAATTTTCGGTCAGAGTGGTACGTAAAACTAAAAGCCTGTCAGTTAGATGAATCGTTGGTCGTGCAACCCCCCCCCCTCTCTGACAGATTATTAAACAAATATGAAGTATGCAGTACAACAAACTATCGGATAAATCAAACTGCATTACAGCCCATTATGGTGAGAGTTTCAAAGTAATCTTCATATATTTATAAATAGATGGAGATTATTTTGAAACTATCAACGTAAACGCCGTAATTTAGTTTGTTATACATATTAGCTGGTTTGTCGTACCGCAAACTTTGGGGGTTCGTACGTCCACTTAAACACACATATCATCATGCAGTAATCTATTTCATAATAAATAAAATGAACGTATTAATGCTATACCTCTCATAATTGAACCTTTGACAGGCATGCTTGCGCCGTTGGCTGAGTTTTTTCCATTCAAAGACTGAAAATTCCGAAACCAAAATTTCCGGCCCCAATTTAAATAGCAATTAAGTAATTAAAGGCTAATAGAATCTGGAAGATCACGTTTATATTGGATCAGAAAAACTGAGCTGATTAGGGAAACTTTTTTAAAATTCTTTTGAATTATAATTAAAAGTAGAAACTTAATATAGAAATTGCATTAATAATTTCCTTTAGAATTTATCTAATGATGTTACGTTGTGTTCTTTCAGAGGGGCTAAAGGTTAATGCACACGAGAAGTTAGGTGATGTACTGAAAATACTGAGGACTATTCTGAAGAACTACAGCCCTATCCTCCACAACGAACTGATGACAGCTGCCTCTCAGTTGATATCTTTGGTGAATGGTGAGTAGTAAGTGAGTGTGGTGAGTGAATGGGGAGTAGGGAGTGAGTTGAGAGAGAGTGGTGAATAGAATTATGATTAGTGAGTGAATGGAGAATTAATAATGTTGAAGATTTTTACCATATTCTTCTATCATAACATCGCAATATTATTGCAGTTGTCCCTCTCAAGCAAAAGTTTTCTGTCTTTCTTCCCTTTATAGAAAATTATTTCATGGGGTGACTACTGAGAAATGACCTCCTGTTCTAAAAAGTTACATCTATTATCTAACTATTTTTAGAAATATAACTGATTGTCGTGTATTCGGCTATTATCAAAACAAGTAACTTAATATAAATAAGTGTATTGATAGTAAAATGATTAATTATCATTAGTATAAATTTTAAAATCTAATATTTAGACCATAATTTTTTAACAAATTATTAACATTGATATATCATACAGTAAATCAATACGTAAATATATTATAATCAATTTAATAATGAATAATTCTATGTTTAAAATTAATTTCAATGTCAAGAAGCTAATAGAATTATATAATTCAATTAAGTTATTCTCAAATTAAATCATATTTCAATGTTTTTTTCTTCGTCTGTCATTAAATCTATTATTATATAATTATATTATAATTATATTATTATTATAATTTAATTATCAGTTCAGTGAATATATTAATAATATTATTTTAATTTATTTAAATAACTTTCTAGACAATGTTTATTAATACATGAAAGTAGTTATAAATTTATTCATGCGATTGAGTTATAATAAATTTACAATTTAAGGCTTTGATCGCTTATAAATATTTAAATGATAGAAGTTTTGAAGAGAATTCCTAAATAGAATACAATTATGTAAATAGAATACAATTATGTAAATAGAATACAATTATGTAAATAGAATACAATTATGTAAATAGAATACAATTATGTAAATAGAATACAATTTTGTAAATAGAATACAATTATGTAAATAGAATACAATTATGTAAATAGAATACAATTATGTAAATAGAATACAATTATGTAAATAGAATACAATTATGTAAATAGAATACAATTATGTAAATGGAATACAATTATGTAAATGGAATACAATTATGTAAATGGAAAACAATTATGTAAATGGAAAACAATTATGTAAATGGAATACAATTATGTAAATGGAATACAATTATGTAAATGGAATACAATTATGTAAATAGAATACAATTATGTAAATATAATAACTAAAGATATTATATAAGTCATTTCACACCAATAGAATATTCTCATTGAAACTAGGGTAAGCTCTTAATTATCGGTCAGTACTACATCTTCGGTCATATAAGAGGAAACAATGTAAAAATTGTAATCATTACACAGTGCTATCTAATGATTACAATTTTTATATTGTTTTTCTTATATGACCGAAGATGTAGTACTGACCGATAATTAAGATCTTACCATATACAGTTTATTAACCTGTTAAATGTTTTTTATTGGTTTGATGCAGAAATTGGTTCTGTCATTTATATTAAATTTATTAATATTATATTCATTATTGAACGAATAATTTCAGTTTAGTTATAACTATTGTATATTTAATTTCGGGGTATTATACTTCAAGTTTCAACTGAACAATTACTTATTTAATATCTGGTGACTGTTCTTGATCTCCGGTCGTTCGATTGCCGTGCCATTTAATTCCCGTGCCTTTTGTGTGCCGTACCATTTAATTCCCGTGCCGTTTGTGTGTCATACCATTTAATTCCCGTACCGTTTGTGTGCCGTACCATTTAATTTCCGTACCGTTTGTGTGCCATACCATTTAATTCCCGTGCCGTTTGTGTGCCATACCATTTAATTCCCGTGCCGTTTGTGTGCCGTACCAATTAATTCACGTGCCGTTTGTGTGCCGTACCATTTAATTCACGTGCCGTTTGTGTGCCGTACCATTTAATTCCCGTGCCGTTTGTGTGCCATGCCATTTAATTCCCGTGCCGTCTGTGTGCCGTACCAATTAATTCACGTGCCGTTTGTGTGCCGTACCATTTAATTCACGTGCCGTTTGTGTGCCGTACCATTTAATTCACGTGCCGTTTGTGTGCCGTACCATTTAATTCCCGTGCCGTTTGTGTGCCATACCATTTAATTCCCGTGCCGTTTGTGTGCCGTACCAATTAATTCACGTGCCGTTTGTGTGCCGTACCATTTAATTCACGTGCCGTTTGTGTGCCGTACCAATTAATTCACGTGCCATTTGTGTGCCGTACCATTTAATTCACGTGCCGTTTGTGTGCCGTACCATTTAATTCCCGTGCCGTTTGTGTGCCATACCATTTAATTCCCGTGCCGTTTGTGTGCCATACCATTTAATTCCCGTGCCGTTTGTGTGCCGTACCAATTAATTCACGTGCCGTTTGTGTGCCGTACCATTTAATTCACGTGCCGTTTGTGTGCCGTACCATTTAATTCCCGTGCCGTTTGTGTGCCATACCATTTAATTCCCGTGCCGTTTGTGTGCCGTACCAATTAATTCACGTGCCGTTTGTGTGCCGTATCATTTAATTCACGTGCCGTTTGTGTGCCGTACCATTTAATTCCCGTGCCGTTTGTGTGCCGTACCATTTAATTCCCGTGCCGTTTGTGTGCCGTGCCATTTAATTCCCGTGCCGTTTGGTTCCCGGTCAATTGCTTCTTGGTCAGTTTATTCCCAGTCATTATATTAATAGCTTACAGTATATACTTAGCATACTATTTTTTATTATCTTTATGTATGAATAAAATTGGCATCTATTATTTAAAAAATAAATCAATAGCTACGTAGATTTGCCTAAAAAACAGCTAGAATTGATTGCTGCAACAAATGAATTATTCTTTCAGTCAAAATAATATTTTTATAATTCACTTCCGATAATATTCACTATTAATTATTCATGTTCATTTTTTTTTAGTATTTAATTTATTTTTAGTTCATTTATTAGACTATAAAGGCAAAGCCAGGTCTTGATACAAATTAATCGTACTTATGACCATTCAAATGAGTGTTGAACATGGCTAGTAATTATTTCTCCTGGAATTGAATATATTTTATGAGTCACTTTGTCCATTTGGTTGTTAGCTTTCAGTAAAGGTACGTTTTGCATGCAGCGATTGTTGCGATCGATGCTCAGTGATGACGAAATGTCCTATTGATGAAATGTCCCATTGATGAAATGTCCTATTGACGAAATGTCCTATTGACGAAATGTCCTATTGACGAAATGTCCTATTGACGAAATGTCCTATTGACGAAATGTCCTATTGACGAAATGTCTTGTCGACGACATTCTCTAGACGAAATTTCTGCACAATCTCCTTCTAAGCCCCGACTCTGCCGTTAAGAACACAATCTCGACTGTCGGGACACAGGTGTGACTACGTAAAACGTCACAACTTGACACTTGCGTCATGTCTTACATACATCATTAGGCTGGATTGTTAGTTTTATCAGCTTAGTCTTGTTATTTTTGCCTAACTAGGCTTCGGGATTAGCTGAGCCCTTAGATTATAGGAGTCTGAAGGTTCCTAATCTTCTTCAGACTAGTAAACAGTGAGACAGTTCAGACAGCTAGAGAGAGAGACAACCCTCCTTTCTAATCCTCTAGTAATTTACTAGGATGATTCTTGTAAACTCCTCCTTTAGACAACCCAAGAGTTGCCTTTGCTCTCATTTCTCCTACTTTTATTGGCTCACAACCACCAGCGCGAAATTTTCCTTCAAACCCAATAGGAGACATCTAATTCTAAATTAACTCTCCCGTGAGTTCCTACTCTCCTCATCAATATTTGTCGAAGAATCTTAAGGAGGACGAAACCTCCAAATCTCGTTATTTTAACAATAGGAACGTCTTGCCTAGAGAGAACAGCAGGGAGTTAATTACCCTCACCAAATGCATTCTATGTAACATCTTTTGATATGATTTACTAACTCTCACAAGTAATAAATATTGTTGTCAAACAACTTTTTTAGACTTATTCACTGATGAGAGATTGCTATAAATAACAGAAATATTATAGTGAGAATGTATTCGCAGGTCGTATTCCAAATATTTCAATTCCAGCATTCCCGACTCATCATCCGACTTACTGTGCAGCAAGACTCAACTTTCGTGTTTTTATTTTGGTGAAAGGAGAAATGTTTCTTCTGAAGAATATTAACTTGGAATGAAATGATCTTCGTACTTTATTTACACTAATTATCTTCGTACTTTATTCACACTAATGATCTTCGTACTTTATTTACACTAATTATCTTCGTACTTTATTCACAATAATGATCTTCGTACTTCATTTACACTAATTATCTTCGTACTTCATTTACACTAATGATCTTCGTACTTTATTTACACTAATGATCTTTGTACTTTATTTACACTAATGATCTTCGTACTTTATTCACACTAATGATCTTCGTACTTTATTCACACTAATGATCTTCGTACTTTATTCACACTAATGATCTTCGTACTTTATTCACACTAATGATCTTCGTACTTTATTTACACTAATGATCTTTGTACTTCATTCACACTAATGATCTTTGTATTTTATTTACACTAATGATCTTCGTACTTTATTCACACTATTGATCTTCGTACTTTATTCACACTAATGATCTTCGTACTTCATTTACACTAATGATCTTCGTACTTCATTTACACTAATGATCTTCGTACTTCATTTACACTAATGATCTTCGTACTTCATTTACACTAATGTCAGTAAAAAGGGAATCTATGGCAGATTGTATTTCCTGTTTCTGTTAGCCATTAAAATCAAAACTGAGGCAGTATTGAGGTAGAAGTCGTAATGATATACCTACCTCAATATTTACCAAAATATGCTGTTTTTTTTGCGAATGATATTGTGTGTCAGTGATATATATTGTATTTAGATTATAAGACTATTTTTGAACTCCTCAATCTTCATAATGAACTGTGCATCACTAGTTCACTATATAGAGCTACATCAGTATTGCACATTTCGTAAGATTATTTTTTAGTGTGCATTTATTTATTTATTTGTAATTTTTTTTATTCGTATAACTCAAAAAGTATTCAACCAAATTGCTTAATTTTATGGGACGATTTGTTAATTTCTAAAGACCATCATGTAAAATTTTGGGAGCGATCTGATCAAAGGTCAAGGTCATTTATATCTCAAGGCAAATCATTGGATGGTCATGGTCATTTATAAGCGACGGTGAAGGTATGTGCTCTGGGAGTACCGTCATCTAGTTCATTATATAGGATTCAAGAGATGCAGACTACATGAAATATTTTTTCACGAACCTTATTTCATTATACAGGTTACTTCATTACTCAGGACTCTACTAACCAGAATGGTTCACTATACAGGACTTCATTATAGAGGAGTTGAACTGTAATTACAAAAAATACGACTAACGGAAAATATTTTCTGAAGAAAAACAAACCTTACGAAATTCCACCCAATATAATTCTTTTGCACACTTTACTTTATGAATTGTGAAACCATTTACAAATTATGAAATAACACCTCCCGAAAGAGATGATAGAATCAAACCATACCAACAACAATCAGGTGTTGTTACCAGAGCTTTATGGCATTTTCAGCATCAGTTTGAGGTGCAAACTTCTAAAAGAAGTAACTATTACGTTGATATTAAATAGAACAGAGCGTGAAATTCAGAGGGAACTTTCGTACGTAAACTTGAAACAAAGTTAAACTCGTCACCTCATTTTCTATATTATTTTTATATTTGAATTATTTAAATGAACTGTAAATAGATATTGTATGAATGTTCTTTGCTTTGAATATTATTTCGACATCTTCCCTTCACTCCATCTCTTCCCTTCACTCCATCTCTTCCCTTCACTCCACCTCTTCCCTTCACTCCACCTCTTCCCTTCACTTCACCTCTTCCCTTCACTTCACCTCTTCCCTTCACTCCACCTCTTCCCTTCACTTCACCTCTTCCCTTCACTTCACCTCTTCCCTTCACTCCACCTCCTCCCTTTACTCCACCTCTTCCCTTCACTCCACCTCTTCCCTTCCCTTCACTCCACCTCTTCCCTTCACTCCACCTCTTCCCTTCACTCCACCTCTTCCCTTCACTCCACCTCTTCCCTTCACTCCACCTCTTCCCTTCACTCCACCCCTTCCCTTCCCTTCACTCCACCCCTTCCCTTCCCTTCACTCCACCCCTTCCCTTCCCTTCACTCCACCCCTTCCCTTCCCTTCACTCCTTCCCTTCACTTTCGTTTCATCAATTCCGTCTGTTCGAATTCAATTTGCTGTGAGACGAAAAGTCCTCTGGATTATTCTTCCGATTGTCTCTCTAACTAACAGTTAGTTTATTTTGACGTCAAAGCTACAAGGAGAGGAGAATGAACTGTGTGTACTCGCTAAAAAAGAGGAAGCTACGTCCAATCAAAAAACGTAGAGATGCTACGTCTAAATGATTTAGTATAGACGCTATAGAGTATAGACATTTCAACTGACGACATTTTCAAGGGTGGTACACGATAGTTTGTTTCAAGCGTAAATTAAAAAATCTAGACAATTGGACTGACAATACGAAGGAACCTTATTTCCATTGAACTACATCTTTTATTAAGTAAAACGTTCTAAATTTAATTAACGATAATTTGGGTCATTCTGCCCCACTTTTTAAATTTTCATAAAATCTCGAATTGCTTATTTTCAAATTATTGGATAGATAAACCCTGAAGAATTCATGATCTCCAGAGTAATAAAAATATGGATTCATATCTTAATAACAACAACAATCATCATGTGCATTTACAGAGCTCTCCGGGGTAATCGAATATAAACAAAGTTACTGATGTGTTCTATATAGTGTTACATCTTTTATTTCTTTATTTGAATTAATAAGATTAATTGATTTATCTATAATTGGTAAATTATTAGTAGGGTTGTGACAATATGCAGATAAAATTCATAATCTTAAAAATATTATAGACGAAATGAAATACTATATACCGCCTGGTTTAGAACGATTCAATACTCTTTAATTCATTTCGTCTATAATATTTCCTGGGTATATGATTTTAAAAGCATATTGTCACAACCATAGTTATAAGTTAGTAATTTTGTAAATAAGAAAGTAATTTATTTATAGCAAATTTAAACAATGGTATTTAATTCCATTGGTAAATAAAAAATAATAAAATTGGTAAATAATTTATTTATTTATTGGTAAATAAATAATAAAATTGGTAAATAATTCATTTATTTATTGGTAAATAAATAATTGATGAATAATAAATTAATAAATGGATAAATTTTTAACAGGCTTCATAATATTTATATATGTATACATTAATTACTTTTATTAAATATAATATCAACGCTAGTCTCCAGTTATTAAAATTCTTTTCCTCATTGCATTTATTAACGAAACTGAAGGAAGGTATTTACTTAATTAATTTCTAAATTAAATGACTGGCATATTTTGAATTTTAATTTTCGTTTCTCATTTTATCAACACATGTTTTATAGACTGGAATAATGAGCAAGATTGACTTTTATGAATAGGTATGCTATCATATATTAACTATATATAAATTCAAAGAAAATATGTTGCGTAAATATCTTTTCTAATATATTCTACATATATCAAACCAATATAAAATAAACTGTGAAAAACATATAAATATGTTATGGTTATATCCCACTATATTTATAGCTACGTAACATTGTTTTGTCTAATCTGATATATCTACATATATATTTTATTTACTATCTGACAATAGTTTTCAATGAAGTCTTAATCAATTTTATAATAGTTTAATATATAAAATTGATTGTATTTTTTAATATTTATACAATCCCCTGATATTTTTTTACACAATGTGTTGCGAATCTTTATTAATATCTTATCCTATTTTCTTTCCTAAACAACAATCAAAAGAAGATACTAGAGCCGATATTCGTACCTAGAAATTAAAAAATAGCTAACATGTATCATTGTAACATTATTTCCTACCTCTGTATTAATAAATTGATCTATGATATTAATTATGTATAGTGGCACAGGTTTAATAAAAATTTCTTCATAAAGGGATTCTATTCCAATCAATATTAATTTAATTCTAGGAACATTTTATGATTTAAACAATGGATTGATATTTTCTTTGTATCTCCAGTAATATTAATTGAATACGAATGAGATGTACTGTAATACGTAGAGAACGATATGAGAACAACTAAAATAACTATGGAAGTAAACAGTCGTGTGTTGCTAGTTTCTGTCCCTAGAAGTCACTGTTACAGTACAGTGTGTTGCTAGTTTCTGTCCCTAGAAGTCACTGTAACAGTACAGTGTGTTGCTAGTTTCTGTCCCTAGATGTCACTGTTACAGTGTGATGTGTTGCTAGTTTCTGTCTCTAGATGTCACTGTCACAGTGTCGTGTGCTGCTAGTTTCTGTCCCTAGATGTCACTGTTACAGTGTCGTGTGCTGCTAGTTTCTGTCCCTAGATGTCACTGTAACAGTGTCGTGTGTTGCTAGTTTCTGTTCCTAGATGTCACTGTTACAGTGTAGTGTGTTGCTAGTTTCTGTCCCTAGATGTCACTGTTACAGTGTGTTGCTAGTTTCTGTCCCTAGATGTCACTGTTACAGTGTAGTGTGTTGCTAGTTTCTGTCCCTAGATGTCACTGTTACAGTACAGTGTGTTGCTAGTTTCTGTCCCTAGATGTCACTGTTACAGTGTCGTGTGTTGCTAGTTTCTGTCCCTAGATGTCACTGTTACAGTGTGTTGCTAGTTTCTGTCCCTAGATGTCACTGTTACAGTGTAGTGTGTTGCTAGTTTCTGTCCCTAGATGTCACTGTTACAGTACAGTGTGTTGCTAGTTTCTGTCCCTAGATGTCACTGTTACAGTGTCGTGTGTTGCTAGTTTCTG
>CANNZV010001035.1:188506-308075 GCA_947561585.1 Caprella mutica
GCACTGTTACAGTACAGTGTGTTGCTAGTTTCTGTCCCTAGATGTCACTGTTACAGTGTCGTGTGCTTCTAGTTTCTGTCCCTAGATGTCACTGTTACAGTGTCGTGTGCTGCTAGTTTCTGTCCCTAGATGGCACTGTTACAGTACAGTGTGTTGCTAGTTTCTGTCCCTAGATGGCACTGTTACAGTACAGTGTGTTGCTAGTTTCTGTCCCTAGATGTCACTGAGATTACCGTAACTTTTTAATGAACTGCTAATGGCATCAAAGTCTGTAATTTTTCTAATCTGTTGCCTGTTCGACATCAGAGACCTGGAAGTAATTCGCTTGAAGAGCAGTTTTATCCCGTGAGCTCTAGACAGCAAATTACTTATTTAAAAGTGGCTTGATGTTCTAGATTCAAAATGTTGAAGTTTATTCAGAACTATTGTGTAAATAATTAAAGATCTACTTGAATTAAGTTCAATTGCGATGAATAATTTCTATAAAAGATGAAGGATATCCCATAGGAGATTAGACTATTATTCTTTCATATTTCGTATTAATTTACACGTGGAAAAAATATATATAATACATAAGCAAAAGGAGCATATCAAACTATAAGAATAAAATCACTTATAATTAATTCCTTACCCCACTTGTTCTTTATTCCTCCCTACCATAGCTTTCAGCTTCGAGATGCCATTGAAATGGTGTATGCGTCCGTCAAGACATTTAATTTCCTAAGTTTTGTTCATAAGTTTTAAGTCTCGCATTTAAGTCTTGCATTTAAGCCTCCCTTCCTGTGTCGCAGTCTGAATTGCAATTAATTACCAAAGTAATTCTGACGCTTAACTGAAAAAACATCAAAGAGCATTTTAATTGTTGCTCCCAGCACTGGCTTTTTAATTAAAAGCTAACCGCAAATAGTTACACAGTTGCACATTATAACAAATTAACATTCGATTTGCCGGTAATTAGATGTTATAGTCTGATACCTGGTTCAGGCACGGAATTTTTGTTAATACTAATTTACAGGGAGGGACACGGAGGACCTTATTTTGCCCAATGTGATACAAAGGGTCCCTTTGACCACCTACATTTATTATCTTCTAATATCTTGTTCTTTAATATTTCTAATCACTTTTGCATATAATTACATACCTAAGACTCTCTTTCCACTGAAATGAATAATTGTATAATTAATTATTTGCTTAATTTTTGAAAAAAAAAACTGGTTGACTGGTCAACGTTTTGTAAAACAAAAATTTGCAGATTAGTAAAAAAAAGTGCTATCTATTATCGTTCACCCATACAATTATAAATATGAGATTTTTCTACCCCATTTTTCTACTACAGAGGAATAATTATTATAATTATAAATTGTTTAATAATTAATAAATTATTAATTATATATTAATTAAGTTGCAGAGGCAAAATTGATAAAAAATTATAATCACAATAATTTTCAATCATTTTTTTATCCCTATATTTTATAATGTCTCCTAAACATATAATGAATTCAAATAAATAAAGATTGATACATTTTTCCCTCCATTAAATTGAAGGGTTAAAGCTATTTAGATAACGAAACCTTTTGTACGGAAGTAAAAGGTACTTTCAGCCGTAATTCTGTTGCTCTATGCATGAATAAAGAATTTACATTTAGTAATTGAAAAGTTGGTGTGTTTGTGTTCTACTACCAAGAGACTAAACATTCTGTTGGATATTTTGCTTCTGTTCAATATTATAATAGGGCAGGTTATAGATTATGGAACAGTTCCACAGTTTGGGTCATAATTGGTATCATGGTACCTGCAGAATTTAATTGTCCTTGTGTGATTATATTGAAATGTAAGTTTCTTCTTTATTTTTCATTCAGAGTTGACATTGTGATTCAACAATTCCTTTTGTAGAAAATTGTATTGTATTTACATAATTTGTGAATAGAGTAGCTTTTATGCATTCATGAGCTCAACAGTGCGAACATAACCAGTTTGGCTAGCTATGTTTAGGATTTCGAATTCTCAATTTGTTGAGAAACTGGAACATTTTATTTAAAATTATTCCAGTATCAGTAAATGTTTTTTTTAAATTAATTAATTCAAAATAAAAAATCTGCCCAGACATAAAGACAGAGTCATGCCCATTTCCTAAACTTAATAAATCTGTGAGGCACTTTTGAAGTAATAGGTAAAAAGATAGCCAATAACAACAACAATCATACCACATGTATAGAGTGTAGGACTTTGTATCAGCTAAAAAGAGACAGCGCCATCTCGCGGACAGTCATTCCATCAATTGACTGTGTGGTGTTTGGATTATTTCGAATGGTAATTATTTTAATAGTTGTTTATTTCGTTATCACTTATTCTTTCTTACACATGCTCTTATAGACAGTGGAGATGACTGGAAAAGTCGGACACTGAGATAGACTAACTGAAATTCTTATTTTATTTTTATTTCTTCCTATTCTTATTCGATCTTTTCTTATTTCATTCTATTCTTCTATTCTAATTATATTCTGTTATTATATAACTGAGTGTCTTTCAGCTAGACGAAATTTTCAAAGTTTGCAAATTTAGAATTCTTTTACTCACGGTACAAAAGCAAAGTTGCAACCATTTCAAACTTGCAAGATATTTTAAACTTGCAGAATATTTCAAGCAAGATAATGATATTCACATCTGTTCAGCTCACGTGAATTATAATAATATAATAACATTGAAGAGGCACAAGAACCGTGATAATGGAGTTGCTTCTTATATCCTATTTACCTTTTAGAGATCATCCTATTACCAAAGGAGAGAAGGCAAGGGGAATTCTAAATAATCCTATTTAGATCATGAATAAAATCATAATACTGTCAGGAACTGCTTTTATTACATCCCTCTTTTATAAAGGATGTAATTATTGTGAGGCACGATTCGAAGTTATTGAATAATTGTAACTCCTTAAAGTTTAATTATTTAATTTTCTATGAGTTAGAAAAAAAAGAATCTTGAAAGGTCGACCTGGAGTATTTTTATCACTTTGACGATCATATTTTTATCACTTTGACGATCATATTTTTATCACTTTGACGATCATATTTTTCTCATTTTGACGATCATATTTTTCTCACTTTGACGATCATATTTTTCTCACTTTGACGATCATATTTTTCGCACTTTGACGATCATATTTTTCTCACTTTGACGATCATATTTTTCTCACTTTGACGATCATATTTTTCGCACTTTGACGATCATATTTTTCTCACTTTGACGATCATATTTTTCGCACTTTGACGATCATATTTTTCTCATTTTGACGATCATATTTTTCTCACTTTGACGATCATATTTTTATCATTTTGACGATCATATTTTTCTCATTTTGACGATCATATTTTTCTCACTTTGAAGATCATATTTTTCACATATTTACAATCTTATATAATCTTATTTTATAACTTATGTTAATATTTTTTCAATATTGATTTTTAGTTCAAGATCATCAATCCGTGATATTGACAGCTGTTTGTTCCTTGAGGTAGTTTCCCAGGGAGTATTTATAGGTCCACTACTATTTCTACTCCATAATACTATAGTTGCTTTATATGTCTAATAAATGTCAGCTTGATATGTAAATGATTTTAATATTATTATTTGAGGAGTGGAGTAAGACATCCCTGGGAGAAATTTGTGGTTGGGTATTGGAGGTTAAGCTGGTGCTATCATTTACTGCGATATCCCCACCAAAAATTTCTATCTGGGAAATCAATGGAAGATTTAACACAAAAAATATTGATAAAAATTGACACTAGTAACACTTATGAAATTGACACTAGTAACACTTATGAAATTGACACTAGTAACACTTATGAAATTGCCACTAGTAACACTTATGAAATTGCCACTAGTAACACTGATGAAATTGCCACTAGTAACACTGATGAAATTGCCACTAGTAACACTGATGAAATTGCCACTAGTAACACTGATGAAATTGCCACTAGTAACACTGATGAAAATCCACTAGTAACACTTATGAAATTGCCACTAGTAACACTGATGAAATTGCCACTAGTAACACTGATGAAATTGCCACTAGTAACACTGATGAAAATGCCACTAGTAACACTGGTGAAATTGCCACTAGTAACACTGATGAAATTGCCACTGGTAACACTGATGAAATTGCCACTAGTAACACTGATGAAATTGCCACTAGTAACACTTATGAAATTGCCACTAGTAACACTTATGAAATTGCCACTAGTAACACTTATGAAATTGCCACTAGTAACACTTATGAAATTGCCACTAGTAACACTTATGAAATTGCCACTAGTAACACTGATGAAATTGCCACTAGTAACACTGATGAAATTGCCACTAGTAACACTGATGAAATTGCCACTAGTAACACTGATGAAATTGCCACTGGTAACACTGATGAAATTGCCACTGGTAACACTGATGAAATTGCCACTAGTAACACTGATGAAATTGCCACTAGTAACACTGATGAAATTGCCACTAGTAACACTGATGAAATTGCCACTAGTAACACTGATGAAATTGCCACTAGTAACACTGATGAAATTGCCACTAGTAACACTGGTGAAAATGCCACTAGTAACACTGGTGAAATTGCCACTAGTAACACTGATGAAATTGCCACTGGTAACACTGATGAAATTGCCACTAGTAACACTTATGAAATTGCCACTAGTAACACTTATGAAATTGCCACTAGAAAAACTATACCAATTGCCACTAGTTCCACGTATAACACTAGTAACAGCACACCATTTCTCATCACTAGTGTTTGTAGAGGGTATGACTAGTTGCCAAGCAGTTGTTTAAGAGCTGTCAATTATAGCAGTTTTGTCTGCTCAGAGTAATGAGGAAAAAAAGTTCTACATTGTTAGCTGTTGGTCAACAGACACCGAGAATAGAACTCTAAGTGATTGTTGCGATATTTATTTACACTTTAATTGCATTCTTTGAATTTCTTAGGAATAGATAAGGATTTATTATTGTTATTTATAGGCAAATAGAAATTTAGAATAATGTTAAAAGTAGTCTGAATATTAATATTAGTTACGAAGAAACTACAATAAATATAAGTTATTTAAAATGTCGTATGCGGATAAAGTTAGGGCGTCGGGTTAGTTACGAATTATCGGTCAGTTCCACATCTTCGGTCGTATAAGAAATAAACTATATAATAAGAATTAAAATATAAATCAAATATTTTTTTATATGACCGAAGATGTGGAACTGACCGGTAATTTGTAACTTGCCCTTTCTCGTTAATTGTAATCCCAATTTATATAATAAATAAAGATGATGGAAGAAGAAGGTATAACAAAGTCATTACTGATCTATTTGTATAAATGTTTGATATTATAATGAACAAAGAACCATATTATGCGATACACTTTAAAATAATTAAATTAACAATTTTTAACTATCTAATGTTAATAATAATGCATGTCATGTATATCGATATTAACTTAATTAATGTATTAATCGTGAAATATATTTTTCTTATTATTTTCTTATTTAAGAAGCATTTTTCTGTGAAACCACCACTAACGTTGGTACCTAATTAAAGTTTGCAGAATCTCTTCAAGAAATTTGTCTTGCATCTGCATTATAGAATTCTAACTGCAAATATTTTAGCATTGTTCAGAGTAAAAGATTTTCATTGTAAAAATTATATCTAGTTTTTATCAAATCTAGGGTAAGTTACGAATTTTCGGTCAGTACTACATCTTCGGGCGTATAAGAAAAAACAATATAAATATCAATATTACTATTAGATAGCACTGTGTAATAATAACAATTTTTATATTGTTTTTTTTCTTATATGCCCGAAGATGTAGTACTGACCGACAATTCGTAACTTACCCTACGTTCCATAAATACAGTTTGATTTAAAAAATTATTTTATTCTACCATCCATTAAATATGGCATAATAGAAGGATTATTTTACAACCTACCATTTTCCATTTATTTTCCACATATTCAAATTCTACTTTTGTACGAGTTGTTTATGCTATTGGTCAAATTATCGCGGTAAAAGAGTTGTGGTAAAATTAATATGACTGTAAATCAATTTACGTCACATGCGTTATTTTCCAACATAGTACCAAAAATTTGACCCTGTCATCATTATTAGGATTATCAGGAAAAATAATTACCTTGGATAATAGTCATATCCATTATGAACTCTATGAGCTTGTAAGTAATCGTTTTTTTATTAATTTTCAATTCAATGCAAAGTTATTATACAGTCTTTACACGTTAAACCTAAAACCGATATGTAACGGATTATTCAATTAAAAGCCCCTTTCATTCTTCAAATCCGAATCATTTGCCTAACAATAATCTTTCATACGATATTAGAAAAATAAAAATAAAAAATCAATCTCGGTCTACCGAATAAAAATCCTAAACGTTACACATTAAAAAAATCACAAACAAAATAGCATAAACAAAACTAACTGTTACTCTTCACTGCTCTTTTTGCTCTTCACTGCTCTTTTTGCTCTTCACTGCTCTTTTTGCTCTTCACTGCTCTTTTTGCTCTTCACTGCTCTTTTTGCTCTTCACTGCTCTTTTTGCTCTTCGCTGCTCTTTTTGCTCTTCACTGCTCTTTTTGCTCTTCACTGCTCTTTTTGCTCTTCACTGCTCTTCTTTCTCTTCACTACTCTTCTTTCTCTTCACTGCTCTTCTTGCTCTTCGCTGTTGCTCTTCACTGCTGCTCTTCGCTGCTGCTCTTCGCTGCTGCTCTTCGCTGCTGCTCTTCGCTGCTGCTCTTCACTGCTGCTCTTCACTGCTGCTCTTCACTGCTGCTCTTCACTGCTGCTCTTCACTGCTGCTCTTCACTGTCGCTCTTCACTTCTGTTTACTTTGGCACTGACATCAAAACTACAAACAGTTTGTCAGTTGCGTTCGAGAACTTAGTCTTACATGACCGTTATCGAGGTGATAGAACGATACTATCGGTTAAAAGGTCTTAGGTATCGAGGTGATAGAACGATACTATCGGTTAAAAGGTCTAAGGTATCGAGGTGATAGAACGATACTATCGGTTAAAAGGTCTAAGGTATCGAGGTGATATAACGATACTATCGGTTAAAAGGTCTAAGATATCGAGTGATAGAACGATACTATCGGTTAAAGGGTCTAAGGTATCGAGGTGATAAAATGATACTATCGGTTAAAAGGTCTAAGGTATCGTGGTAATAGAACGATACTATCGGTTAAAAGGATTCCAGGACATTAAAAAAAACCCGCGGTCAAATACCCCCCGGACAAAAAACCTCCGGCTTATATAAATAGCCTAATTCATTTTTATTAATATATTAAACATTATTCAATGCGAACCAATAATTATTACATTTTCTTCGAAAATATGACAATTTTTTTGCAAAATAAGGTATACCCAATTACCTATTTTATAGTAAAAATAAGTAAAGTATACATTTTGTCACTATCAAACCTGGCCGGGGGGGGAGGGGGTAAGCTCCCCCCCAAACCTCCCCTAACCGGACCGCTAAACTAACCTTAGGTGCGCTATGTCTCTTTATATTTATAACATATAGTAATTTTCTTAATAAAAAAATAATGAAAATTAAAAAAATTGAATTAAGCTATTTACATCGACCGGGGTTTTTTTGCTTGGGGGGTTCTTGTCCCCCCTTGTCAGGGGGGTTATTGCACGGGGGGTATAATGCAGGGGTTTTTTTGACTGCGAGGTTTTTTTTTGCACGGGGGGTTATTGTCCTGTCACCGGTTAAAAGGTCTATCGAAGAAAATATCTTCAAATAAATGAAAGATTTCAATTAGATGTTTTGAACTGGTTTAAAAAATTTCAGAAATTTTACTTATAATTAATTTTTGATTTAATACTAAATAAATTCGTAGTGTACGAATTAAGATAAACTATTTCCACTGTATGTAGAGAAAGTTATGGTGGGCCATAGAAGATTAGGAGTGGGTTTTCTTATATACTATGATTTATTGTAATTTTCTCTTTCTGTAATAGATATGACATTTTACCGCGAATAACATTTATAGATTATGTATTTTTCAATGATACATATTCTTTGCATGAAAAATAATGTTGAAAAGGAGGCAACAAATTGTTTGACGCCTGTCGATAATATTAAATGATTATAGATAATAATACTAGTGTATTGGAGTGATAATACTAGTGTATTGGAGTGATAATACTAGTGTATTGGAGTGATAATACTAGTGTATTGGAGTGATAATACTAGTGTATTGCAATGATAATACTAGTGTATTGGAGTGATAATACTAGTGTATTGGAGTGATAATACTAGTGTATTGGAGTGATAATACTAGTGTATTGGAGTGATAATACTAGTGTATTGGAGTGATAATACTAGTGTATTGGAGTGATAATTCTAGTGTATGGCAAGGATAATACTAGTGTATGATTGCATTTTAAATTCAACTTATATTTGAGAGTTCCGGTGATATTCTTCACCGAAAGAGATAAGCTCCACTTATTATTTTGAAATTTCCCCCGGGAAATGCAATGAACGCTATAAATATCGAAACTGATATATTTATATTAAACAATTCTTATAATTTATTTTTAGACAGCTTTAAAACCTGTAAAGCATTACTTATATTCAACCGAAATTTAATCTAAAAATTATTTTCAACAACCAAATTAATTACAGATCTGCATAACATTTACAAATAATTATTTCAAATTTAGGAAAAAAATATAGAGTTTAATTTTACAATTTCAAACTACGAACGATGAAATTATTCAAATAGGTATTGCTTAGTCACAACTATCACCAAACATAATTTATATCCTTCAATTCCCATGTATCTTCAAAATCGCAGACGCGTTCAATTTCTGTAGAAAAGAATTTCGTTCAAGACTCGAGAGTTGAATTTATTAGAGCAATAACTTGTCCGCCATGTTTGTTTACATTCTTGTTATAGTCGTCACAGTGTAGTAGAATGGATGCCTTTGAACATTGTGTACGAATGGTTCATATATAGACTGTGAGCATCAAAGAGTGTTTAGCTATTCGAATGCTCAAAGACCCAAGCTTGGTGCCGATGGCTCTATGTTACCAGAATACAATTATCAAACACTTCAAAGATATAGGAAATATTGTATTGACCCTAGCTACCTACTACCTAGTATAGTGTAAGGGTCTAATACAGTGCCTAGTATATAGTATGAGGGTCTTATACAGTACCTACCTAGTATAGTGTGTAGGGTTACAGTACCTAGTAGCTTTGTTAAACCTAGCTACCTATACTACCTAGTATATAGTTTGAGGGTCTTATACACTATACAGTACCTAGTATAGTGTGCGGGTTTTACAGTACCTAGTAGCTTTGTTAACCCTAACTAAACTAGTGTGATGAATTTACAGTACCTAGTAACTGTGTTAACCCTGCCTGCCTATAGTACAGAGTGGGGGTATTAAAGTACCTAGTACATAGCTATGTCAACCCTAGCTTAGGCTAGCTACCTAGTATACTATGAGGATATTACTGTACCTAGTAACTGAGTATTTTTGAATATTATTTCGCAGTGATGAGGGTTAATTTCCTTTAGCATTGATTCTCAAAATATTGTCTGGTTATTTCAAGTTAATTTAGATGGTGAATTCAACTGCAAGCGGTTGTGGTTTTTCTTGCCACTTGCTGCCCATTGTTTTTCTCAACGAAAATGGTGAGTGGCTATCGATTATCATAAAGAAAAATAATAAATGACTATCAGTTGTGCTAGAACATTTATTATTTCCATGTTTTTTTCCTTTTTTACCGTGTTTACAATATTTTTAACGCTATTTGCAGTTTTAGAGGATAGCGCGAGGGTTATGCTCTTCAACTACGAGGTTTAGATTATTGTGTTAGGTATGCTCGAGGCTTCATTTACTATCACCTCTTCATTTTCCTCTTCCATCCGTAAGTGCAGCCACTGGTGCATTTTGTAAATTTTCGTCACATTTCTTGGTTACCGTGTTCACAGAGTAGCTTTTCTGCGAGCATGAGCTTGTCAGCGACTATTGGTATGTGGCTTTATTCATTAAATCATTTTGTACTTATTTTCCCTTCGATGTCAGTGAAATGACATTCGATTCATCAACGGCGACGTTAAATATACGAATAATTTACTAAAATAATTTCCCTGCTTCAAAATATACTATTGTAAGTAGTCAAGGTTCAAAAATCCACTTATTGCTGTACAATTTAAAAACACGTGGTTGTATTTAACGCAATATCAATTATTGTCTACATTATTCAGTTGCTAGCTTCGTAATTGACTCAATGGATTAAAATATAGATGAGCTGTAATTACTGTTATGTCGTATCATCAGACTCATTATTTTGCTCTTAATTATAAGGTCTTGAAGAAGACACTTCATTATCATTCATAATTAACTGCTCTAGACTGAAGAATAAAAAGATACATAGTAAATGGCTCATTAAGAGTTTCTTCTCTTTATATTTATTGTAGGGATAAGTAGTTAGAGTGTAATGCTTGCATAGTTTATTTTATTCTAACGATGTTAAGGCTTTAAAGCAGTGCTCTGGTAATGTTTCATGATTGTTGTTGTTCCATTGTACTAATCTTTGATAGGATTCTTTTTACATTTGACTCGGCAAAGCTTTGAGTTTTGTGAATTCAAAGCTGTAAAGTCGATTGATATGATTTACGTTTTGACATTTTCTCTCAAACTTTTCCCCCAAGTTTCTATTTTGGTAGTGACTCGTGTGAATGACTAGAATTTGAGTCCGAGTCACTGGTGTACTAACTGTAGGCATATACCGGTGTAGGTGTATGGAGTCTGTAGGCATACACCGGTGTACTAACCAGGGAATGACTTTACTGTTCACACTAGCACGGGTTACTTAGATATAATTTTCCGATGATTTGATACATTAATTATTTACCAATACATTTTGAAGAGGTATTAGGAGTAAGAATTAGAGAAATTTTGAAATAAATGTATTTCAGCTAATTTTAAACAAAGTAGAAAGACATGCAGTTAAATATAAATGAAAATGAGAATATTTGAAAAAAATGCGAATAAATAAAAAATATGAAATGGGATGTGAATGAATGAATGAATGTGAATAAATGCAAATAATTGAAAAAAATGTGAATTAGAGCGAGTAAATCTATCATATGTGAGCTTATATTGTGTATATTTTCTCTAATACCATTTCTGGTGATTTCTCACTCCATTTGTTGTTCTTTTTCAGGTTTTAATTACGATGACGAGAAGGCAAACCACACTGTCTTCTTGGAGGCGATTGACCAGCTGGCACTGGCATTTTCCAGCAGGTAAGTACATCAATATTTAATTTATTTTCTATATATTCAATAAAAACTTATATTTTATGAATGTATATATACATGGTAAGAATGGGTGGGGATGCAAAAACCTAATTGATATTGAAATAATTTTATTTTTATTTTTTCAAACATTTCTTCACGATTAACAAAATCTCCAAACTGCTTAGTTTTCAAGATACTGACTTTAAAGTTTAAAACGACCTGTACCTAGATATTCACAAGTACTTATGTTCCTAACAGATGGTTATTAGATGAAAAGTTATACATAAGAGATTATTATTGTCTGTTATGGTCCGTTATGTTCAATATTCTACCAATAACAATCTGTTAGGAACGTAAGTACTGTGAATATCTAGGTAGGAGTTTTTTTAAAACTTTGACGTCAGTATCATGAAAACAAAGTAATTTGATGGTTGTTTAGGTCTTCGTGCAACAATGTTTGTTGTATGTGAAAATTCCCTAAGTATGTCAAAAACCTTACCCTTAATGTTAATATCTGGATTCCGAAGTATTTTCGCACATTTGGTTATCTTCGCCAAATTGCTAAAGGCTGTTATTCATGAAAAGTGTTTATAGGGGTTTTTATGCACGCCGTCAGATTTAATAGGTTCGAAATGTAACACCCTGTATAAAACTAAATTTCAACATGCGATGCAGAAGTTAATTTAATTGACAATAATTAATATTTTCATTTATACTTATAGCATTTCTAAAAATGGTTTTCGAAATTTTAAATCAGACCTATAGATTATTTTAAATGAGTTAGAATCTTTTTCAATATTGAAGTAAACTACGACCTAGATGAGAACTGGTGAATTTACCCGTTAAGGGCCGTACACACGTAGGGTTTTTTAAGTCTTTCCACCAGACTTTTTGCTAAGCTCCTCCTACTTTTTCCACGAAAATATAAGAAAAAACGATAAAATTGTTATTTTTTTCAGTTGGTATCCATGATACTTGCAGGTATCATGAATACCAACTGAAAAAAATATCAATTATATCGTTTTTTCTTATGTTCTTGTGAAAAAGTAGGAGGAGCTTAGCTAAAAGTCTGGTGGAAAGACTTAAAAAACCCTACGTGTGTACGGCCCTTTATACTTGATTTAGGGGTATTTTTAACTTAAAATTTTTACCCCAAATGATTTATATTGTTAATGGTGGATGAGATTTCATAGTTGATTATGGTTGATTTCATTTTCATTATAGTTTTTCTTTCGATATCTTTATTTATTTAATTGAAAAATATTAGAAAAGAAAATTTGATTTTTTATATATCATATAATATAAATTTAAAGAATTAAAATGGTCATTAAATTATATTTAATTTATAAATTGCCTTAGTGACAGCATATTTCAGTTAATTTTAATCCAAAATGGGAATAGGTTTTCTTATTATCCTTTAAGAAACAAGTTCAATTTTTCCTCAGGGAACTCCACTCATTTTCAGTTCCTTTTAAAGTGATGAGCCACTTTGAAAAACGTGGCAGAGATTTACACTTGGAGAGAGAAATAAAAGCACTTCTAAATCTAATTCGTAATTTAGAGTACGGACTTATTTCCTATTTATTTTGAAAATGTAAATAATTCAATAAGCTTGATGAGATATTTAAACTTTATTCGAAAACTAACAAGATTTCGGTTTGGACACCTCACAATTCGAAAAGAATAAAATCTTCATTATAGTTTACTACATCTAAACACATATTGTAAAACCAAAGTATATCAATTTTAGAAATATTGATTTATACCCAGAAAAATCTATATATATTCTTTAGGGTATTTCAATAAAAAAAAATTTGAAGCCTATATATATATATAAATAATATTTAATGCTATAGAACCTTGCAGCTTTTAATAAAACTTCATTTATTTAAAATGGTATTCTATAAAAGTTTTTTTTAAATTCAAAATCAGACACTGGAAAAATAAAGTTATGAACAGTTTACTGTAGGTTTAGTGCCAAATTATTGTGTGGTTCCACAACTTCGATCTTACATAAAAAATAATTAGATAATATTTTAATTGGTATCCATGATACCTGCAGGTATAGGTATCATGGATACCAATATTATTAGACTATAAGTTAATAATACAATATTTTTTCTTATGTATGATTTACCTTTTATTTAATAAAATTACTCTCTTTTAAAGATGTCTAAAGGTCCCCTCCAAGCAAATTTTTTTATTGTTTAAACCAACGAGGCTAATGTTTCTTATCATTTTACTGCAAACCGCATAAAATTTGATAGCATATTTTTAATTTTATATGCTTTTAAAGATTTTTATAATCCAAACTCTGCAAAACCTACTTTACTTCCGACTTTCTAATTTTCAGTCTGAAGAAAAAGAATGTACAACATTTGTTTTGATTGACAACTAGGTTTTTGGTTTAATAAATCTATTTATTTTTCGTTTAAAGGTTTAAATTTGGATAAACTTTTTATAGAAACGTTTATATACTTTTAGAAACAATTAATATCTTGAAAGAAAGCCAAAAACGCATTTTTCGTTTAAAAATCTAAATTTGAAATAAAAAAAAGAGTGTACAATCTTCTTTCTCAGCGTCAGGTTAGTGATTCGCTCAATTGTTGCTCACAGAGTATTAAACAACTTTAAAAGCAAATAATAAAATGTTTACTGAACCGAATTGTATGCGGTTTGCAGAATAATGATCGTAGACCTTAGTTCTATAATATTATGTAATAAACTCATTTTTTCCCCCGGAACATGGAGAGGACCTTTACTTATTTGATATATTTCTAATGATGTTCAATATTTGTAAGATCCATTTGATCTGAAACTAATCCATTGATGTCTCTCTTACAACATTTTATCGAGTATTTTTATCAGATGTAATAAATTCTAAGAAAACAGACTTACAAAAGAATTTGATATGATACCGTGATATTAAAATTGGAGACGACATTCTTGATGTTTGATGTGTATATATATATAATATATATATTAAAGTATATGATTAAAAGGATGTATATTATACTATGATTAAGATATTTACATGATACTATGATTAAAAGGATGTGTATTAAAGTATGATTAAAAGTATATATATTAAAGTATGATTAATAGGATGTATATTAAAGTATGATTAAAAGAATGTATATTAAAGTAGGATTAAGAATATTTAAATTATAGTAGGATTAAGAATATTTATATTATAGTAAGATTAAGAATATTTATATTATAGTAGGATTAAGAATATTTAAATTATAGTAGGATTAAGAATATTTAAATTATAGTAGGATTAAGAATATTTATATTATAGTAAGATTAAGAATATTTATATTATAGTAGGATTAAGAATATTTATATTACAGTAGGATTAAGAATATTTATATTATAGTAAGATTAATAATATTCATATTATAGTAGGATTAAGAATATTTATATTATAGTAAGATTAAGAATATTTATATTATAGTAGGATTAAGAATATTTATATTATAGTAAGATTAATAATATTTATATTATAGTAGGATTAAGAATATTTGTATTATAGTAAGATTAATAATATTTATATTATAGTAAGATTAAGAATATTTTAATTATAGTAAGATTAATAATATTTATATTATACCTAGTATGATATATACAATCTAACTCAATGCACATATATTTACTGCACAACCTTCATCAGTAGTTTACTAAAGTATCAGTCCGAGTTTTAGTTATTCTTACCAATGTTGCAAGGATGTTTTTGTTTTGTGAGTGTTATCAGTACGCTATACTCTTATCTGATAAGGGAGTACCTGAGGAATGTTTTTGTTAATTGGTGTAATTCATTTACAACAGGAAGTGGTTCTGAAGGACTGACCTCATTTGTCTGCTAACTAACGTTACTATACCCAGTATGGTACAGGTCAAGAAAAAGGTCCTGTTTTCAGCAGCAATTTATATATGGGCTTGATAGAGGAACTTTGAAATGAGAAGCTTTTAAAATCAATTTCGATGACATGAAACAGCTTTGACATACTATATACTAGTCAATCTATATTTAAAAATATACTTTCCCCAGTGATCTATATTTTCTCCGTAGTGGCATACTTTTAACTTTTATATATTTTCCCCAATCACATATATTTTCCCTAATCGCATACTTTTTCCCCAATCTCATATATTTTCCCCACCGACACGCATTTCCCGATGGCGTAAACCGTTCCCCCCGAGCTGATAAGACAATCTCTCCGTATCTATAGCGGTAGTCTGTTCATCATTGTTATGGCGTATCAGTACCCTGTTTGAATTGTGTGAAATGTGTGGTCAATGCTAGGATAGGTGCTCATGCACACACCTATGTGTGTAATGGCACCAGGGTACAGGAACATAACGGGTATGGTAATCAGCTGATCGAATCTAGTTTGACGTGACCACCGGGTGACTGGAAATGGCGACTCTAACCACACTTTGAAACATGGAACTACTTACTTAAACTTAGTCACTTCTAAATTTTTTTTCTTATCAATTACTAACTAAGCTTTGGGTAAATTGTATTTCCATTATTTTATTCCTTAATTGTTACTCATAGGAGCTACAATTTAGCATTTAACTAGCACTAGTTTAGGTTCCTAGGTAGCATATGTTCAAGACCCTATTTTTTATAGATAAGTTAAAGAAATGAACAATAAAAGCACACCTGAGATATATCTATATATTCAACTTTTTTACAATAAACCCTTATAAAACGACTTTTTACTTCTCGATATTAACATGCAAATACGAGGAATTATGAGCCACTCGGTCACAAACAAGGAATGTGTTGTTGTGGTGACGTCACATTTTTGCGTCGTCTACTACTTACTATACCCGTTATGTTCCTGTACCCTGAATGGCACCATAGGGGACTAGGTGTGTTTAGTGCTGTGTAACACACTTTGCTGTGCTACTCTCAATGAAGAGAACAAATAGGGGACGTTACGAATTAGCAGACAGTTCCACATTTTCTACGATCCTATAAGAAAAAGCACTAATTAAATTTTGCAATTTAACTATTGTTATGATTAAAGGTTGTTACACACGTTCGTGCAAACTTGACAATTTTAATTGCGCAAGTATTTGCACAAGTATTGGAGTATTTCCCTTCGCCACAACACGATACAAGTGTACTTGTACAAGCCTCCTGTTGAAATTGTAACTATGTCGAGTTCTGATGATGAAGCGCTTGTTTCGACAGCTTTTTGTCCTGCACATAGACGAAACTCTCAAAAGAAGTAACAAAATGAGCGGTGTAAAGAGTGGTTGAAAAAAGGAAAACATGTTCTCATGTTAAAACTGATTTTAGTTGAAGGTTTAAATAATGGGAATACATTAAATTTATTTTAAAATTAAGTTTCTATAAATATATACACTAGTATACATTCTAAATTAGAAACAATTTTGCTTTTCTTCTATCAAATTATTTTTTGTCTGTTTCACTACAAAACGATCTCAACAATTTGAGAAATTGCCTTCAAATTGATAGAATTCATTAGATATTTATGTATAAATAAACTCATTTTCTTTTACATTTATCGTAATTGTTCTCAAGTCTTCAATAGCCTCAGTACACACACTACGTTTCACATGCACAAGTCAGACTTGCACAGGTGACAGGATTCAAATTCATTCATGTCTCAAGTGACTTGTACAAGTCTACATTTGTGCATGTCTCGTCATACAGATCCTCAAGTTTGCTTGCACAAAATACCTGCACAAGTAGACTTAAGTTTGCATGAACGTGTGTAGCCACCTTAAGAGGTGTCCATGGTAGCTGAGTTATCATGATACCAATTAAAATAACAGTCAAAATAATTAATTATAAATTAATTTCATATTACCGAAAATGAGGAACTGTCCCATAATTCATAATTATCCCTATTATTGCGTACCGTAATTCATGTACAGTGTTTAGTTGTTTTGTTGGTGGCTCATTAAAGCATAGGTCACACCGCCAGAACTTTGTTGGAGTGTTCTTTGAACGGAGGGAGAATAAAACGAATTTCGACAACGCTAGTTACCTTGCACAAAAAGGAAAAACCAATCATGGTAACGCGAGCGTTGATAGAGCGTTGTTCTAAGAGTGTGAGCGTTGGATAGGGCGGTATAAACTGCGTCCATCGCTTTAATGCAAATCACTATTTTGTGAATAATTTTAATTATATTGATCGTACAGTAGTGAAACTATGGTCACTGGAAGATTGCTTTTATGTTAGTATCTTGCTAAAATATTTTTTGAATCCATGAGAAAATTGGAAAGTTATGAACGTTTATGTATTTTGAAGGCATTTTAACTGTCCATCGCTTTATTGCAGCTCTGTGAAAAGGCCAAAAAATGGGCGATTAAAATTGTAACAGGTCCTGCAGAAGGTATGACTCTTCTATATTTAGCTAATGAATTTGGGAGGGATAAGAGAACCATAGTTTCTATTGTGAAAATCCCGACACCAACCGAAGAAGACATGAGGGTACGGGGAGAAGCTTTTTCCCCTCGATATTTGCGAAAACTACCCAGGCAGGTTATAAGGCAGCCAACTAACACTAGTGCCTCCATTTTCGACAAGGCTGTCATTGGTTATTCATCCAAACAGTGTCTTAAATGAGACGACAAGGAACGTGGAGCCCATTTCCAGGCCTCCTATGGACAAGACCCAAAAGGAAAAAGGCATTAGATGTACACAGAATTACATGAAAGCAAACTTCCTACTTGTTCTTTCAACAGATGAGGAAAGAGCCACCCTCGATTGTATGGATGGATGGGTTAAAGTTTGGATACTACTAGAGCTTTTTATCCACACTGGATTCGTCGTCAACAAGGAGGCTGTGGCTTTATGTTTTAAGCGGGCATCATTGGTGAAACGTTCATTGGCCCTTTCCGAGTACCAGAGGGTGTAAACCTAACAATCCAATCCTACATTGCCTCTTTTGTTGAGTACTTGTTCCCTTGGCCTAATAGTTTGCAATTATCTCGTTGGCAAAAGATGATTTTTTGCATTACTTCGCACAATCTCATGCTTGAAAGGTTACAACTTCTTTCCTCACATCTCTGGGCATCAAGTGAGAGACTCTTTTGAGTTGATTGCCTTGTTCTCTGGTCGTAAGCCCCATTGAGCATTTCTGACCCTTTCATTTGAGACATTACATCAGGACTGTTTTGACGTAAGATCAATGACAGCCTTGTCAAAAATGGAGGCACTAGTGTCATTTGGCTGCCTTATGACCTTCCTGCGTATTTTTCGCATATTTCGAGGGGAAATTCTTTTTCTCGAACCCTCATCTCTCCTTGGGTTTGTGTCGGGATTTTCCACAAAAGAAACTATTGTTCTCTTAACCCTTCCAAGTTATAAAGCTAAATATAGAAGAGTTTTCCCTTCTGCAGGACCTGTTACAATTTTTACCCTCTCGGTAGAAGTTAATCGTCCATTTTTTGGCCTTTTCACAGAGCTGCAATAAAGCGATGGACAGTTAAAATGCCTTCAAATTACAAAAACGTTCATAACTTTCCAATTTTCCCATGGATTCAAAAAATATTTCAGCAAGATAGTATCATAGAAGCAATCTTCCAGTGACCAAAGTTTCACTACTGTACGATCAATATTATTAAAATTATTCACAAAATAATGATCTGCAATAAAGCGATGGACGCAGTTTACAACGGAGCTTATAGTGGATGAAAACTTTTTGAAATTCTGATAGATATTTCATATGAATCTATAGTTGAGGTTCATCATTGGAAGGCCCGGTCATACCTGAAGAACTTGCTGAAACGTTCCTGAAGCGAGGACAAAAAATCATCACCGCTTGTTAACGTTCTCCAGAAGTTGGCCTCCATTTAGGCAACGCCATATACGCTCGACCACTGCTTACGTTCATTCCTACCGCTCCGAAACTTTTGAACTGAACAGAATATTACTAGCGTTGAGGAGCGGTAGTTTCCTCTCCACAAAGTTTACCACCGCCTCAACAACGCCTAGTCAAAGTTTGGCACCATCAGACGCAAGTACGTGAACGTTTGGGTCCGCAACGCCAACGCAGAAATCATAAGTACTGGACCATTGCTGCTTCACCAGCATTGCCCTAGCGGTTATTAAATGTTGTATAAACTTTGATGGGGCGGTTTAAAGCGTTTGAATAGCGGACATGAGTTTTCTGAAACAGGCTCAGGCATTGAAGCAGTAATTAATTGCGTTAATGAACTTTGTTTTGACGTTGTTATGTAGTTTGAACTGCTCCATACTGCCAAACCAACGCTTGCTGTCCCTTGCTACCGTTAAGCCAACTCTATAGCAACGCTGTCTTCATCGGTGCACCGCTATGGCACCGCTCGTATGTTCAATTTAGACACATCACTTCGTAAAAAATATCAACGCTCTGCCAAAGCTTGTGCAACCTTTAATAACCGCCCGGGCAAAGCTGGCGAAGTTCCGTTCATGATTTCTGCATTGGCCTAGCGGAACAAAGCGTCCATGAACTTGCGTCTAGCAGTGCCAAGCATTGACTGGGCGTGGTTGGGGCGGTGGTGAACCTTGTGGAGAGGAAATCTACTGCTCCTCAACGCTCGCGATACTCTGTGCAGTTCAAAACCATCGGAGCGGTGATGGAACATATGAGCGGTTGGCGAGTGTTACGGCGTTGCTTTATCGGGGACCAACTTCTGTGAACGGTAACGAGCAGTGATAAATTTTATTCACCGCTCAAGGAACGCCCCAACAAAGTTCGGGTGATGTTACATAGGCTTAAGGGTATTTGTGACCAAATTATTTATAGTTTTAAGCAATTTTGCTACAACTGAACACATTTATTTTGAAAATAATATTTAGATTTGAAGCTTAAATTAAAAAAAGAATCTCTCGTATTAACTCTAATAATAAATGAAAATGATTCCAGGACATAAACCCACCCGTGCCCAAAAAAAAAATCCGCTGTCAAAAACCCCCATTGCAAAATGCCCCCCCCCCCCCAACCGGACCGCTAACCTAACCTTAGGTGGGCTATATCTCTTTACATTCATAGCATATAGTACTTTTATTAATAAAAAATTAATGAAAATTAATGAAAATGAATTAGGCTATTTATATCGAACGGCGATTTTTTGCTTTGGGGTTTCAGTCCCGGGGATTTTTTGCGTTTTTTTTTGTCCTGTCACCAATAAAATTACCATTTTCTATATCAAAGATATACTGGATGGAAATTTATATAGGTTATCATTAAAATTCACATTAAAAATTGACATTCATTATGCAGAGATCATTTGTTTTCTTCATAACGAATATATATTTTTTAAACCTACTGAAATTTTCATCCGATATTTAATTCGTAACTGATAACTGAAACGTCACCTTATTTTAAATTATTATCACGTTTATTTTACTTCGTCTTTTTAAACAAGAAAATTAATCGAAACACTTTATACAGTTACTCAGAAGATATATCAAATATGTAAAGTTTTTCATAGTTTTTTAGTTACTTATTAGTTAGGTTTATTAAATATTCCTTATTAATTATTACGATCAATGTTTTACTAATCAAAGAACAAGATGAACAAGAACAGTATCAAGAAGAAACTGGAACGGTAAGCATCTCGGAGAGAAAGTTATGGTGGGGCCATAGAAGGTTAAGATATGGGTTGGCCGTAGAAAATTAAGTTATGGTGGGGCCAAAGAAGATTAAATTATGATGGGGCCAAAGATAAGGTTATGGTGGGACCAAATAAGATTAGGAGAGAAAGTTATAGTGGGGCCTTAGAAGATTTCGTTATGGTAAGGCCATAGAAGATTTAGTTATGGTAAGGCCTTAGAAGATTTCGTTATGGTAAGGCCATAGAAGATTTAGTTATGGTAAGGCCATAGAAGATTTAGTTATGGTAAGGCCATAGAAGATTTAGTTATGGTAAGGCCATAGAAGATTTAGTTATGGTAAGGCCATAGAAGATTTAGTTATGGTAAGGCCATAGAAGATTTAGTTATGGTAAGGCCATAGAAGATTTAGTTATGGTAAGGCCATAGAAGATTTAGTTATGGTAAGGCCATAGCCAAAGATAAGGTTATGGTGGGTCGCATAAGATTAAGTTAGATTCCACGACACTCTTCGTTTGCCTCACCATAATTTTCTCTGTAATTTTCGTCATTATGGAAAAACCATAATTGATTAATTGTTCTACCCTTAATAAATAGTTTATATACTTTATTAACAAAAAATATATTATATATAAATTCTATATTGTCAAATGTTGTATATCATTAACGAGAAAGACACGTAATTTAATTGAACATACACTTATTTCTCTTCGACACATTATATTAAAAGTGATTGTATTTTGACGGAATAGCTTTTCTGCGGACACTTTCATTTCAGTTTTCTTCTAAGTTCTTTGGTTATGTTTTTCTTTTTAATACAATGATATGGTCTTTTGTTTCGAAGCAGATGTGATTTTAATGAATCCGATTTCGAATATTTAATATTTGCTTCGAACTCTCTATTTTACCTAATTACTAACCAATAAACAGTAATGCGATTCAGGACTAATTATTTATTAGTTTCTCATTTATAGACAACCGAACAGTCCCTAAATTTTTTATTCCACAAATAATGTATTAAGCGAATTAAAGAAGGAAAATAGTTTTGTGAAGTAAATTTTTTTTATGCAGATGCACATTTTATGTCTCATAAGATTAAAGAATATTTTTTTTATATGAAGTAATTATGTTTAATTCTAGAACAGAAATAATGAGGGAAATTTTATGTATGTGATTCAATTTTTTTTGACATATAGTTGCATTATTTATGATTAATTTGTTTGCATTTTCTATATTATTTACTTTCCTATATTGAGGTCTTCAATAGCATTATTTAACAAGTTAACTACAAAGTGGTACACATTTGTACCACTTTGTATATTAATGATAGATAAGGTGGTACAAATAAATACCACTCAATATGTTAAACCCGAATTACAATGTGACGATGTGTAGGTACCACATAGATTCCATTATTTTATATCATAATACAGACATCATCAATAGGTACATACAGAGCCATTAAAATCCGTAAATTTTGAATCACATAAATTTTTCCATAATTTATTATAGTCCATAAATTTCCTGCTCAGTAATTCAGGAGTCCTATTGTACTATAGCACAGTATAGGTTTGGTTGTTGCATGTATAATGTACGACAATATTAGTAATAATACATAACAAACCGACTGGTAATTTATACTAAAATCACTCATCTTCTTGAATATATCTGCATATTTGATTACCTGTTGAGAATAATACTGTAGATGGGGAAACAATTGCCTTATATAATATTGCTGGTGTAGAATAGGCTTTAGAAAGATGGATAATTACTTTATAATTTAGATCGTAATTTATATTCATTATTTCTATTATTTTTAATCTGATGCGATCAAAATCTACATATAGATTTGGTTTATCAAAACAAAACACAAAGACAGGCAAACTAAAACACACAAAGACAGGCAAACTAAAACACACAAAGACAGGCAAACTAAAACACACAAAGACAGGCAAACTAAAACACACAAAGACAGGCAAACTAAAACACACAAAGACAGGCAAACTAAAACACACAAAGACAGGCAAACTAAAACACACAAAGACAGGCAAACTAAAACACACAAAGACAGGCAAACTAAAACACACAAAGACAGGCAAACTAAAACACACAAAGACAGGCAAACTAAAACACACAAAGACAGGCAAACTAAAACACACAAAGACAGGCAAACTAAAACACACAAAGACAGGCAAACTAAAACACACAAAGACAGGCAAACTAAAACACACAAAGACAGGCAAACTAAAACACACAAAGACAGGCAAACTAAAACACACAAAGACAGGCAAACTAAAACACACAAAGACAGGCAAAGTAAAACACACAAAGACAGGCAAACTAAAACACACAAAGACAGGCAAACTAAAACACACAAAGACAGGCAAACTAAAACACACAAAGACAGGCAAACTAAAACACACAAAGACAGGCAAACTAAAACACACAAAGACAGGCAAACTAAAACACACAAAGACAGGCAAAGTAAAACACACAAAGACAGGCAAAGTAAAACACACAAAGACAGGCAAAGTAAAACACACAAAGACAGGCAAACTAAAACACACAAAGACGGGCAAACTAAAACACACAAAGACAGGCAAACTAAAACACACAAAGACAGGCAAACTAAAACACACAAAGACAGGCAAACTAAAACACACAAAGACAGGCAAACTAAAACACACAAAGACAGGCAAACTAAAACACACAAGGACAGGCAAACTAAAACACACAAAGACAGGCAAACTAAAACACACAAAGACAGGCAAAGTAAAACACACAAAGACAGGCAAAGTAAAACACACAAAGACAGGCAAAGTAAAACACACAAAGACAGGCAAAGTAAAACACACAAAGACAGGCAAACTAAAACACACAAAGACAGGCAAACTAAAATACACAAAGACAGGCAAACTAAAACACACAAAGACAGGCAAACTAAAACACACAAAGACAGGCAAACTAAAACACACAAAGACAGGCAAACTAAAACACACAAAGACAGGCAAACTAAAACACACAAAGACAGGCAAACTAAAACACACAAAGACAGGCAAACAAAAACACACAAAGACAGGCAAAGTAAAACACACAAAGACAGGCAAACTAAAACACACAAAGACAGGCAAACTAAAACACACAAAGACAGGCAAACTAAAACACACAAAGACAGGCAAACTAAAACACACAAAGACAGGCAAACTAAAACACACAAAGACAGGCAAACTAAAACACACAAAGACAGGCAAACTAAAACACACAAAGACAGGCAAAGTAAAACACACAATGACAGGCAAACTAAAACACACAAAGACAGGCAAACTAAAACACACAAAGACAGGCAAACTAAAACACACAAAGACAGGCAAACTAAAACACACAAAGACAGGCAAACTAAAACACACAAAGACAGGCAAAGTAAAACACACAAATACAGGCAAACTAAAACACACAAAGACAGGCAAACTAAAACACACAAAGACAGGCAAACTAAAACACACAAAGACAGGCAAACTAAAACACACAAAGACAGGCAAACTAAAACACACAAAGACAGGCAAACTAAAACACACAAAGACAGGCAAACTAAAACACACAAAGACAGGCAAACTAAAACACACAAAGACAGGCAAACTAAAACACACAAAGACAGGCAAAGTAAAACACACAAAGACAGGCAAACTAAAACACACAAAGACAGGCAAACTAAAACACACAAAGACAGGCAAACTAAAACACACAAAGACAGGCAAACTAAAACACACAAAGACAGGCAAACTAAAACACACAAAGACAGGCAAAGTAAAACACACAAAGGCAGGCAAAGTAAAACACACAAAGACAGGCAAACTAAAACACACAAAGACAGGCAAACTAAAACACACAAAGACAGGCAAACTAAAACACACAAAGACAGGCAAACTAAAACACACAAAGACAGGCAAACTAAAACACACAAAGACAGGCAAACTAAAACACACAAAGACAGGCAAACTAAAACACACAAAGACAGGCAAACTAAAACACACAAAGACAGGCAAACTAAAACACACAAAGACAGGCAAAGTAAAACACACAAAGACAGGCAAACTAAAACACCCAAACACAGGCAAAGTAAAACACACAAAGACAGGCAAACTAAAACACACAAAGACAGGCAAACTAAAACACACAAAGACAGGCAAACTAAAACACACAAAGACAGGCAAACTAAAACACACAAAGAAAGGCAAACAAAAACACACAAAGACAGGCAAAGTAAAACACACAAAGACAGGCAAACAAAAACACACAAAGACAGGCAAACTAAAACACACAAAGACAGGGAAACTAAAACACACAAAGACAGGGAAACTAAAACACACAAAGACAGGGAAACTAAAACACACAAAGACAGGCAAACTAAAACACACAAAGACAGGCAAACTAAAACACACAAAGACAGGCAAACTAAAACACACAAAGACAGGCAAACTAAAACACACAAAGACAGGCAAAGTAAAACACACAAAGACAGGCAAAGTAAAACACACAAAGACAGGCAAACTAAAACACACAAAGACAGGCAAACTAAAACACACAAAGACAGGCAAACTAAAACACACAAAGACAGGCAAACTAAAACACACAAAGACAGGCAAACTAAAACACACAAAGACAGGCAAACTACAACACACAAAGACAGGCAAACTACAACACACAAAGACAGGCAAACTACAACACACAAAGACAGGCAAACTAAAACACACAAAGACAGGCAAACTACAACCCACAAAGACAGGCAAACTACAACCCACAAAGACAGGCAAACTACAACACACAAAGACAGGCAAACTAAAACACACAAAGACAGGCAAACTACAACACACAAAGACAGGCAAAGTAAAACACACAAAGACAGGCAAAGTAAAACACACAAAGACAGGCAAACTAAAACACACAAAGACAGGCAAACTAAAACACACAAAGACAGGCAAACTAAAACACACAAAGACAGGCAAACTAAAACACACAAAGACAGACAAACTAAAACACACAAAGACAGGCAAACTAAAACACACAAAGACAGGCAAACTAAAACACACAAAGACAGGCAAACTAAAACACACAAAGACAGGCAAACTAAAACACACAAAGACAGGCAAACTAAAACACACAAAGACAGGCAAAGTAAAACACACAAAGACAGGCAAACTACAACACACAAAGACAGGCAAAGTAAAACACACAAAGACAGGCAAAGTAAAACACACAAAGACAGGCAAACTAAAACACACAAAGACAGGCAAACTAAAACACACAAAGACAGGCAAACTAAAACACACAAAGACAGGCAAACTAAAACACACAAAGACAGGCAAACTAAAACACACAAAGACAGGCAAACTAAAACACACAAAGACAGGCAAACTAAAACACACAAAGACAGGCAAAGTAAAACACACAAAGACAGGCAAAGTAAAACACACAAAGACAGGCAAACTAAACCACACAAAGACAGGCAAACTAAACCACACAAAGACAGGCAAACTACAACACACAAAGACAGGCAAAGTAAAACACACAAAGACAGGCAAAGTAAAACACACAAAGACAGGCAAACTAAAACACACAAAGACAGGCAAACTAAATCACACAAAGACAGGCAAACTAATACACACAAAGACAGGCAAACTAAAACACACAAAGACAGGCAAACTAAAACACACAAAGACAGGCAAACTAAAACACACAAAGACAGGCAAACTAAAACACACAAAGACAGGCAAAGTAAAACACACAAAGACAGGCAAAGTAAAACACACAAAGACAGGCAAACTACAACACACAAAGACAGGCAAAGTAAAACACACAAAGACAGGCAAAGTAAAACACACAAAGACAGGCAAACTAAAACACACAAAGACAGGCAAACTAAAACACACAAAGACAGGCAAACTAAAACACACAAAGACAGGCAAACTAAAACACACAAAGACAGGCAAAGTAAAACACACAAAGACAGGCAAACTAAAACACACAAAGACAGGCAAACTAAACCACACAAAGACAGGCAAACTACAACACACAAAGACAGGCAAACTAAACCACACAAAGACAGGCAAACTAAACCACACAAAGACAGGCAAACTACAACACACAAAGACAGGCAAAGTAAAACACACAAAGACAGGCAAAGTAAAACACACAAAGACAGGCAAACTAAAACACACAAAGACAGGCAAACTAAAACACACAAAGACAGGCAAACTAAAACACACAAAGACAGGCAAACTAAAACACACAAAGACAGGCAAACTAAAACACACAAAGACAGGCAAACTAATACACACAAAGACAGGCAAAATAAAACACACAAAGACAGGCAAACTAATACACACAAAGACAGGCAAACTAATACACACAAAGACAGGCAAACTAATACACACAAAGACAGGCAAACTAAAAAGCCTACAAAGGCAGACAAGTTATCCACCTCTAACAATCTGCCACATGGTTTACCTTTAGTCTTTTGATCTGGTTGCTCATGTTCCGTCTAAATATAGACCTTTGATTAGAGGTCATCTGGTCACTGCCTTAATTACTCAGTCTGACACTCACCGACACAGTACAGTGGGGGTGATTTACATGTAGAAAAGACTTGGGGGACTATTGAAAAAAGAAAATGTAGTCGAGTGTTTCATTAATATTGATGTGAAACAGTCACTAAAGTTTCTTTTAGTGAAATGTGAAAAACAGCACACTTTTCTCTGACTGCGTTTCTTATATCTTAAAATCATATTCATTTAGTTTATATCAGCTTCAATATATTTTATATCCATATTAGATTTTGTGTCTCGTGATTATAAATTTCCTATCTTACTATTTCATTCAGTTCTTACTATTTCATTCAGTTCTTACTATTTCATTCAGTTCTTACTATTTCATTCAGTTCTTACTATATCATTCAGTTCTTACTATTTCATTCAGTTCTTACTATTTCATTCAGTTCTTACTATTTCATTCAGTTCTTACTATATCATTCAGTTCTTACTATTTCATTCAGTTCTTACTATTTCATTCAGTTCTTACTATTTCATTCAGTTCTTACTATTTCATTCAGTTCTTACTATTTCATTCAGTTCTTACTATATCATTCAGTTCTTACTATTTCATTCAGTTCTTACTATTTCATTCAGTTCTTACTATATCATTCAGTTCTTACTATTTCATTCAGTTCTTACTATTTCATTCAGTTCTTACTATTTCATTCAGTTCTTACCATTTCATTCAGTTCTTACCATTTCATTCAGTTCTTACTATATCATTCAGTTCTTACTATATCATTCAGTTCTTACTATATCATTCAGTTCTTACTATTTCATTCAGTTCTTACTATTTCATTCAGTTCTTACTATTTCATTCAGTTCTTACTATTTCATTCAGTTCTTACTATTTCATTCAGTTCTTACTATTTCATTCGGTTCTTACTATTTCATTCAGTTCTTACTATTTCATTCAGTTCTTACTATTTCATTCAGTTCTTACTATATCATTCAGTTCTTACTATATCATTCAGTTCTTACTATTTCATTCAGTTCTTACTATTTCATTCAGTTCTTACTATTTCATTCAGTTCTTACTATATCATTCAGTTCTTACTATTTCATTCAGTTCTTACTATTTCATTCAGTTCTTACTATTTCATTCAGTTCTTACTATTTCATTCAGTTCTTACTATATCATTCAGTTCTTACTATTTCATTCAGTTCTTACTATTTCATTCAGTTCTTACTATTTCATTCAGTTCTTACTATTTCATTCAGTTCTTACTATATCATTCAGTTCTTACTATTTCATTCAGTTCTTACTATTTCATTCAGTTCTTACTATATCATTCAGTTCTTACTATTTCATTCAGTTCTTACTATTTCATTCAGTTCTTACCATTTCATTCAGTTCTTACCATTTCATTCAGTTCTTACCATTTCATTCAGTTCTTACTATATCATTCAGTTCTTACTATATCATTCAGTTCTTACTATATCATTCAGTTCTTACTATTTCATTCAGTTCTTACTATTTCATTCAGTTCTTACTATTTCATTCAGTTCTTACTATTTCATTCAGTTCTTACTATTTCATTCAGTTCTTACTATTTCATTCGGTTCTTACTATTTCATTCAGTTCTTACTATTTCATTCAGTTCTTACTATTTCATTCAGTTCTTACTATATCATTCAGTTCTTACTATTTCATTCGGTTCTTACTATAATTTAATTACTCCCTTTCATTTTCATTAACTTTGTATGTTATAAATATAAATAAATTTACATGCTGAAGGTGTTTATCAGGGAAATTTCTGATTTTCGAGTTTACAATTTAATCCTTAATTCAAATAGGTAAGAAAGCTGATCACAATTTCAAGCTTTTTTTCTCTATTAATTGTATTAACATTATTTTTATTGACTTCATTGAGCTTAATAAAATCTAGGACTAAATTCCTATCTGTTATCAGCAATAGACGTGGTAAATTATTATCAGTTTCTTATCTAGGAATTTGCTTCAAGAAATGAATAAGACCTTCAATTCAGACCCTCAATAATTATTGCATCAATAAATTTAGTATTGCTTCACATGTAGTTTAAGTATTTTCCAAGTTTCAATCGTTGTTTTACAAGAAAGTAATCAATTCCCTGATAAATGAAAATTAGAAATAAATATATGTTCCCTTTATTATAGAATAATAAAAATTATCTACATTCAGATATAAATAATTTTTGATCTTCAACATTAATTTAACATTGTTTATTTTTTATTTTTTCCAGTAAAAACATTATCTATACAAACAAACTGAAATGTGCTTTTTTATTTAGAATGTTAAAGTTTTTTATGGAAAACATTGAAAATCTCAACATTTTTAGTGTAAAAGTGGTTAATTATCTATTTTATTACTAACATTATTGCCTTATTGATCAGCTCTTACTTACTGTGATAAATATTATAAATCAAATAATTGATTTATATTTAGACTAAAGATTTAAAAATTGTATAAAAAAATAATGTTTCTATTTCGATTGAAACAAAAAACAATGCTTGGTGAAGTCAAAATCAAATTTAATTGATAAATATTTAATTTCTTATTATTTCTCCACAATTTATATATTTTAATGATCATATTTAATTGGTATGCATTTCTTAATAGCATCTTATTCAAATTTTTTCCAATATTTATTTCCTATCTGGGAATTATAATTTAAAACTCTATACAAAAAGGTAAAAATGAATAAAAAATCATAAACAAATAAGAACAGTATAAATAATATATATATAAATGTTACTGTCGATACAAGAATTACCTGTGTAACATTTGCTCGACAAGGTAACCTTACTAATTAGCGAGTAAATTAATTAATTAATAAATTACTGTCTCTCTGCATGTAGAACATAAATACTAATAGTTCTATTATTTATTTCGACTTTCGAATAATTTATTCTAATCACCAAAGCTCTCTATTACAATAAACAATAGTGAATTATTTTAATAATCAATAACACACAGTATTTGAAAAGCAATTATGGTAAATGATATAGCCAATATTTGTTAGTAAAGGGCCTATCGATCAATAGACCCTTTAGTCACCGAGAATTGGAGCGTAATTTAGACTGAGTAAAGGCTGCTTCACACATCACCGATATCCGTCCGGCACGTCACCGGTCCGTCTCCGTCACTCTCCTCTCAGTGATTCGGTGTCAGTGAAAAAATATATCGTTACTTTAATTTCAATGGACCTATTCACACAGTACCGGCTCTCCTCAGTGATAAAAAATCACTGACCGGTGACGTCCCGGACGGATATCGGTGATCTGTGAATGCTTCCGTCCGGGACGTTACCGGTTAGTGATTTTTTTTATCTCTGAGAGGAGCCGGTACTGTGTGAACGTGTCCATTGAACTTAAAGGAACGATTATTTTTTTCACTGACACTGAATCACTGAGAGGAGATCTTCGACATGTATGAAGCAGCCATAAAGAGTCCAAGTGGTCGATAAATCCTTCACCAGATATGAATTAAGGAATAATTTGAAATGTTGGATAGTTCCTTTACCCTCTTCAGAATTGAATTGATGACTCTTATTATGTTGAATCTGAAAAATCTTTGTAATATCAAACCTATAATAATACATGATATCAATTTTGACTTTACTTCCCAACGAAAGTTTAATTAATTATATATTTCATTGCTTATAAAAGAATAACGTATTTTTTTAAATTCAAAAGTGTTTGCAGTTGTTTTTTATTCTTTTAGTAATTATTGTATCTACTAGATCACATATAAAATGTTTCAATCATGTTTCACATGTTTTAACTTTTAAAAACCCTCTGCAACCTATTTTTTATTTTTTTTTTATTCAAAAAGTGTCTAGTTCACTCTATTGTTTAACAAAATGTGATCTTCAATAAATAAATAATCAAAGTCTAAAAAATGTTGACGAATGCCATCTTCAGTGCCACCTTGCGGTAAGCTGCTGGTGATTTCAATGTTTCTTTTTGTATTTTTGGCAATGTGACATTTTTTGTAAAATAGTAATGAAAACATTTCTTGAGTTCAGCAACTCCAGTTATTTAAAAAAAATGTTTTTTTTTCATTATGAGCGAAGTTGAATTTTTTTTCAAATTTTATGATATAGCTTATTTGTCTCTACTATCCATATTGTTTTAACTCTGTGGGCACTAGACTTAAAATCTTTCTACCCTTTGTGTACGCAGCTTTAACTCCATTATAATCTTTTCTCGTCCACATTTGCAATTGAAATTGGATGTGGGAAATTTTTTCGCTTCAGCTGGTATAGAAATGATGTCTTATTTAAAAAAAAAAAAAAGAGTTATCGTAAATGCAATGGAATATCTTCTATAGCAGAAAATTATTACTATATAAATTTCATATGCAGAAAAATTGAATCACTATAAATTAAATTAATATTTAATTTAGTGAAGGTTATGAATTATCGGTCGGTTTCATACTCTCGGTTAAATAAGAAAAACAATAAAACAATGATTATTTCATATATTTTAATTGGTATCCATGATACCTGCAGGTATACAAATTAAAATATATCCCAAATAATTATTATTTTATCGTTTTTCCCTCGTATGACCGAAAATGTGAAACCGACCGATAATTCATAACTTACCCTACTTTAATTTCGGGAAAAATTACCAGTTTATATTTTACGTACAGTTTTTTTTCTCTAAATTTGGTAACTTTTAGATTAGCAACATTGTAGACTGCAGACTCACCTGTTCTTTTTTCTCTGACAGGGTATCGGAATATCTGATGGGAGACATTGACACTTCGAATGTGAACGCAACCAACGCAACGGGGCAGACGAGTAAGGTGAGGGAATACTGAAGGAATAGTGAGGGAATGGTGGGGAAATGAAGAGGGAATGGTGAGAGAATACTGAGAGAATACTGAGAAAATACTGAGAAAATACTGAGAAAATACTGAGAAAATACTGAGAGAATACTGAGAGAATACTGAGAGAATACTGAGAGAATACTGAGAGAATACTGTGGGAATACTGTGGGAATACTGTGGGAATACTGTGAGAATACTGTGGGAATACTGTGGGAATACTGAGGGAAGGGTGAGGGAATACTGAGGGAATACTGAGGGAATACTGAGGGAATACTGAGGGAATATTGAGGGAATATTGAGGGAATCTAGAGGGAATAATGAGGGAATATTGAGGGAATACTTAGGAATGGTGAGGAAATATAAAGAAAATGATTAGGGAATGGCGAGTGATGATTATGTGAAGGATGAGGGAAGATTATGGACGATTATGGGAGGCATCAGTTAGAATAACTATTATAGGTTACATATGTGAGGTTACGTTACGTGAGAATGTATTAATTATATATGATATTGGGGGAAGGGATAACAATGGATTCTTCATTATCCTCTTTTAAATACATTTCTCATTTTTTTTAAGGCTTCCGAAAGTTTTCTGAACTCAGACGCAGAAAGTTCAGGCGGTGGAGGTTTTCCCTTCCACCACTCCACCCATTCCACGTCCCCCTCCACCCAGTTGTACGGAGCAGATGCCTCCCCCGGTGGAGCGAGAGATCCCACCGGTGGTATTGATGTGGAGCATTTATCTACCGATGATATGGATGAGCTTCTCTACAGACATGATAATGGTGAGTCTGGTTAATACTTTAACTGAAGTTTATTTAATTGACAGTTGTAAATAGGGTAAGTTACGAATCATTGGTCGGTTTTATATCTTCTGTCATATAAGGAAAAATTATATAATATATATATACTTAAAAAATGAAATTAGAAATAAATTTATTAATAAAAATAAAAATTAAATATTAATATATTAAAAGATGTGAAACTGACCGATGATTAATAAATTTCCTTATGTCAAATTAATTTTTGCATTACCATTTCATCTGCAAGAAAATGAGTTATAATTACCTTGTATTCAAAAATTATTTTGAATCAAGGTAAATCACATAATACTCAAAAAACGATAATTTACAAAACCCTAATCATTTCATTATTATGTTATCTATCAATAGCTTTAAAGTATAGTATCAATATTATCAATATTATTAAAGTATATTATCTATAGCTTAAAAGTATAGTGCTATAACGAAGAGTATTTTAGATTTAAATTACGTCGTAATCAGCTATTAAGACTTAACTTTGGTATTACCACTTCTTTTCCTTATTTGAGGGTTACTAGCATAGATATTAAACTCTCCCTAACTAATCTCCATCTCTCCAAGGTGTGGAGCTGTGTCTCCACCGTGCCAAGGTGTGGAGCAAGTACGCCAAAGATCTTCTCTCGTATGTGGAACAGAGGACTCAGTACGACATGGAACACGCTAAAAGTCTCGCCAAACTAGCCAGACACACTCTGCCTTATATAAAAGAAGAGGTACGTACATTAGCTAGGTACATAGAGCACATTAGCCTGCTAGGTATAGGGTACATTAGCCTTCTAGGTATAGGGTACATTGTGTAGCTTGCTAGGTATAGGGTACATTGTATGTAGCGGCAGCATGTAGCTGCCGCTACATGCTGAATAATAGATGTAGCGGCGCTGCCTCTACCACCAAATTTTCAGAAAAAACAGAGGTGATGCCGCTGCCGCTACAGCAAATTGTTGCTGCACCGCTATAGCCCTACTTTAAGAAATAATTATATGTACTGTAAAATTGTTTAATGCTGATCCCATAAGAAGATTACCTGCAAGAATAAGAGCAAATACAAAGTAGCTACGAGACATAACTTGTCCTTGACCTCTCAAAAAACCCCACTGTATAATAGTGAAACTAATCGCCTCTTATGTTTCACCTGTTACTAAGACCTTTCAAAGGATACACGGAAGGTTACTATGAGCAGGGAAGCATCTTTAGACTGATTACCAAACTGTACCTTTCACATACATATTAAATGCATGCCACTCTCGACGGCCCTGACTTGAGGGCCGTCGTGGAGGTGTGACAATTGGGGATGGGATTATTGCTAATATACTGGTAAAATCTTCCAGCATTCCAGAAGGAATTAAACAAATTCTACTAATTATAGTAATTTTGTGAAGGGTGGATTTGTTCATTGGCTGAAAAGGAAACCTGCTGCGTTCAATAATAAAGTCAATTTATTGCATGGCAACGCTACTTCTCACTCTGTTAAGGCAACTGTAAATTTCCTTAGGAGTTATAAGTCCGTCGATTACAAGTTGTTGGTATAGCCCATGTCTCTATAGATTTAAACCCAATTGGAAAAATCAGACTCAGTTTTTGTCAAAAGATGAACTCTGGAAGAAAACTGAAGACATGTAGGACGACAACGTCTGATACAATTCAGAAATTGACAGATTTGATGGATAAGCGTCTTTTAAAAATGGTGGAGAAGAGGAGAAACCAAACAGGATATTAAATTAAAATTAGCACCTAAACTACCTATGAACACAACTGTTAAAAAAATCCAGTAGAAGTAGTTGAACATATGTTTATGCATTTTTAGTGTAAGACTTTGGTATACTTAAATTGTGTAACTTTTAATGTATGATTGTAACATCCGAAAGCATATTCAAATTACTTTCATTTTTACTCGCAATGTGGAAGAACATTTCCTGAAATTTTCAAGATAAACTATTAAGTTAAACCCATTTAATTGAAAAAAAAAACACACATAAAAGCGTAAGACGTTGTGTAACTTGATCGTATTAGGCGGTTTTGTTCTAATGTCAAATATTCACATTACGTTGCTTTTTTTGCTACCATTTGGTCGTACTGTGAATCATTGTTTGAATATCAGTTGGTCGCACTGTGCAGATTTGTCTGAATATCACTCACAACTGATAAGTTTGCGCACTTTTTTAGGCTTGAATCTTGATTCTTCAGATAATTTAGATTTTTTAATATTAAAAGAAGCGGCAGCACTGAGGTCAAGAAAACCTCTAGCGTTTCTGAAAAAGAAGCGGTGCTGCAGCTGCCGCTACATTATCACAGAAGTAGCGGCGCTGTGTCCACCTCTAGCAATAGGGTACATTGTACAATCAAGTGTAAATTAAAACAGAAGTTGAAAATAATTTCTCTCCGTTCACATTTTATTTTTCTTACATCCTCTGTGTGCTTCCAAAGAGTGTTTGTTGTTTAGGGTGTATCATTAATTGCAGGCCTGAGAAATCGATCACAACTCACCTCACCATCAATCACAGAACCATTATGACAATCTCCTAAATTAGAAATATAAACTTTATGTCATTAGAAGATCTTTCTGTGATATGGAAGAGAGAGATTTCTTATGTTGCTAATGGAACTGTGGTAAATATATAATTCACATTGTTTTTTATTCATCTAGAAGTGGCTTTTCGTTACAATCTGTCATAGAATAACTATGTTCACGTAGTAGCTTTTCGACTGTCGTGAGCAATTTGAACGAATGTTGGTACAAGATTTATCCTGGAAACTGACTCACCCTACTATTTTTTAGATTTTTTTTTAATTTTCATCAATACGGCGATTTTCAAAATGTTATTCTGGCTCAATTTGATTAACATCAGTTCAAAGCTTTATTGGAATGTTTTTTCTATTTATGACCCCTTTTTTATATTAATTATATATAAATTCAAATTAAAGATTTCAGGTTCTGCAAGGTTTATTAAAGTGAAACGTTCACGTTATATCACTATGTATAATAAAGAATATTTATGACGTCACGAACATATTTATGACGTCATGCAAATTTCAAATCATTATTTTCTAAATTTTATTTTTATTTCATTTGAATTATTAACTTTTCCTCTACAGTACAAATACTTTATTTCACCCTTATCGATTTCAAGCAGTATTCAATAAAAGCTGTTTTCTTTTGTTAAAACTTCTGTAGTTTACTAACATTTAAGTTATTATCGACATAAGTTTTCGACCTTTTTTGTAAACTGTTATGTGCTTCAATGTATTTCTGAATGAAATCTGTTTAGTTTTCACTACTGTTTATTTTATTAACAACTAGGGTAAGTTTCGAGTTATCGGACAGTTCAACATTTTCGATAAGGTATGAAAAAAAAATTATTAACTTCTATTTTATTTGGTATCGATGAAACTTGCATGTATTATGGATGCCAATTAAAATTAAAGTTATATAATTAACTTTATGTTTTATCTCGAAACTGTGAAACCGTTCGATAACTTGGAACTGACCCTATTTTAATCAGAACCTATAAAAAAGTTCCCTATAAGCTATTTTTGTTTTGTTTTATTCATTGATGCTAATGTTTCTTAACATTTTTCTGTAAATCCCATGTAATTTACATCCATCTATTTAATTCTACATGCTTAAAGATGTCTATTATTAAAACTCTACACAACCCGTTTTACTTCCGGCTAGCAAATTTTCAGTCAGAAAACATAAACCATTTTTTTTAATGTCAACTAGGTAGGTATACTCAATACATGTTAAATATTCCTGTAAAGGTATAAGATTGGTAAGAACTTATTTTAGAAACGTTTATATACTTCAGGAAGCAATCTTAATCTTAAACAAAGGCCGAAAATGTGATGTCTGTTTATAATATTCAAATTTTAAATCGAAAGAAAGAGTGTAAAAACCTTTTATTCAGCGTCAGGTTAGAGTTTCGTTCAATTGTTGGGAGCAAGTAAAGATAACGGACCAGAAACTGAGCAAGTAAAGATTACGGACCAGAAACGAAGCAAGTAAAGATAACGGACCAGAAACTGAGCAAGTAAAGATTACGGACCAGAAACGAAGCAAGTAAAGATAACGGACCAGAAGCGGAGCAAGTAGGGATAACAGACCAGAAACGGAGCAAGTAAAGAGAACGGACAAGAAACGGAGCAAGTAAAGATAACGGACCAGAAACGGAATAAGTAAAGAAAACGGACCAGAAACGGAGCAAGTAAAGAAAACGGACCAGAAACGGAGCAAGTAAAGATAACGGACCAGAAACGGACAAAGTGAAGATAACGGACCAGAAACGGAGCAAGTGAAGATATCGGACTAGAAACGGAGCAAGTAAAGATAACGGACCAGAAACGGACAAAGTGAAGAAAACGGACCAGAAACGGAGCAAGTAAAGATAACGGACCAGAAACGGAACAAGTAAAGATAACGGACCAGAAACGGAACAAGTAAAGATAACGGACCAGAAACGGAGCAAGTAAAGATAACGGACCAGAAACGGAGCAAGTAAGGATAACGGACCAGAAACGGAGCAAGTAAAGATAACGGACCAGAAACGGAGCAAGTAAAGATAATGGCCCAGAAACGGAGCAAGTAAAGATAACGGACCAGAAACGGAGTAAGTAAAGAGAACGGACCAGAAATGGAGCAAGTAAAGATAACGGACCAGAAACGGAGCAAGAAAAGATAACGGACCAGAAAAGGAGCAAGTAAAGATAACGGACCAGAAACGGAGCAAGTAAAGATAACGGACCAGAAACGGAATAAGTAAAGATAACGGACCAGAAACGGAGCAAGTAAAGATAACGGACCAGAAACGGACAAAGTGAAGATAACGGACCAGAAACGGAGCAAGTGAAGATAACGGACCAGAAATGGAGCAATTAAAGATAACGGACCAGAAACGGACAAAGTGAAGATAACGGACCAGAAACGGAGCAAGTGAAGATAACGGACCAGAAACGGAGCAAGTGAAGATAACGGACCAGAAACGGAGCAAGTAAAGATAACGGACCAGAAACGGAGCAAGTAAAGATAACGGACCAGAAACGGAGCAAGTAAAGATAACGGACCAAAAACGGAGCAAGTAAAGATAACGGACCAGAAACGGAGCAAGTAAAGATAACGGACCAGAAACGGAGCAAGTAAAGATAACGGACCAGAAACGGAGCAAGTAAAGATAACGGACCAAAAACGGAGCAAGTAAAGATAACGGACCAGAAACGGAGCAAGTAAAGATAACGGACCAGAAACGGAGCAAGTGAAGATAACGGACCAAAAACGGAGCAAGTAAAGATAACGGACCAAAAACGGAGCAAGTAAAGATAACGGACCAGAAACGGAGCAAGTAAAGATAACGGACCAGAAACGGAGCAAGTAAAGATAACGGACCAGAAACGGAGCAAGTATTAAGGTAACGGACCAGAAACGGAGCAACTAAAGATAACGGAGCAAGTAAAGATAATGGACCAGAAACAAACCAAGTAAAGATAACGGACCAGAAATTAAGCTGGTAAAGATAACGGACCAGAAATTAAGCTGGTAAAGTTAACGGACCAGAAATTAAGCTGGTAAAGTTAACGGACCAGAATACATTTTTAGTTTTAAAAAATATTTGCTTTAGTATTTTTATAAAAATACAACCTTATAAATGATAATATTAATGATTATACATTAATTGTGCATATATTATAAACTGAAAGAATTGATAAAAAACGTGATCCATTTTGAAAAATTGCAAAAACTTCTGCTTAAATCCTTTAATGTGGCATCTTTGATTCCAAAATTTTGTTCTTATAATATTTGACCAATTATTTGTTAAATATTAATAATTTACCCAAGTAAAGTTAACGGATCAGAATTGAAGCTAGTAAACATAACGTACCAGAATTTAAACCAGTAAATTTAACAAACCCTGGTCCGTCATCTTTACTGGCTCCAATGGTTGCACACAGAGTATTAAATACTTTAAAATAATATTAAAATACATATACAATTATACATTAAAGCGAATTGTTTGCAGTTTGCAGAATAATTAATGATCGTATATCTCTTTTTTTGGAACCTGTAGAGAACCTTGAAATTGTAGTTCTAAATAATATGTTAGAAGGTGGTTCATATGGCCGGTAGATTTTACCTATCCGCACTGTGCCGTATGTTAAATCTGGTTAGCCATGAAAATTATATAGCCATGGAAGTTAGTTTCTCCTAATTTCTTCATTTGTATTCTTTTAGTCTCAAGAATGAAGACTTACGAATTATTCAAAAATTATTTGTGTTAGATAAAACTATTGAGAGTGTGATATAATTTCCCAATTAGTGACATCACAAAGTTCCATGAAGGAATTACTTTTAATATATACAGCATATGTCGATGCTTTTTGCAACGAAAGTTTCCTTTGATCGATATACTATTTGCTGACAAACTAATAACTTGTATGTTGTGACGGACATTTCCCTGTGACATTTTCCCTCTGACATTTTCCCTCTGACATTTTTCCTATTACATTTTCCCTCTGACATTTTCCCTCTGACATTTTCTCTCCAACATTTTTCCTCTAACATTTTCCCAAGACATTTTCCCAAGATATTTTCCCAAGATATTTCCCCAAGACATTTCCCCAAGACATTTCCCCAAGACATTTCCCCAAGACATTTCATCAAGACATTACCATCCATATTAGACCTCGCTAGGAATATTGATTTTGGCTCTAATACCATCGCAACATGTTGCCTACCTTCTCCGATATTAAAAAATCTACATTGCATTCTCCATCGCCGTTCTAATTGAGGTTTTTACATGCAATTTAGAAAGAATTTATATGTAATATAATCTTTGTAAGGGCAGTTTCGTGATTAAATAAATAAATAATGCAAAATATTGTAAAAAGGTTACAGAGCAGATTTTTGATCTAGTTGGATATATCTTTATTAAAAGTTCAGAATCTCACTAAATCCGTAGGAAATTTTGTTGGTGAAATGATTTAAATAAAATATCACATCAGAAAGTTACGTTAATATTTGTCTCAAAGATATAGATTATTACTAGAGATTATTATGTGTTTCTAATAATATTATATTTTCAAATATGTTCTAATTGAATACTACTTTATATAAATGAATTGGAACAAATCTGTACAATAAAAAGAGAACAGTTCCTAACCCTATGATAATTAAAACACCAATAATTTGTGGCCATAGCTACGCGGGTCACACTACTGTTGTTATGAAATTAATCATTTTTTTTCTCTCTTGACAGTATTGATAATTTTTGAAAGATCAATATATATGTATTGATAATACGTATGATATCCTAAACCAATTATATTAATCTGATTGTCAATAGATGAAGTTACAGGTACTGTACTAGTGAATATAAAAGTAACCATTTATGTTATTTTATACCATTGTATCCAATTTTCTACAATCAGACTAGCACTTCCATCTCTACGATCTGTAGAACTTTAATATACAAATCTGTCTTCTTCACGGCAACATAGCGATACTTCCTCCCAGTGCTCCCAATGGGAACAGTGAGGTGCCACAGTCTGGCAGCCGGTGCCTGGTGCAGCACTGAGCCTAGTAATCGGTAATCTGTTAAGTTACCTTCCAGATCTAAGGTGTTACCCGCCAGAACCTGCCGAAAAGAAATACACTAAAACTCCTGAGTGATGAACTTTTGCGTTCTGAAGGACCTGAGTTATGAAGTGCACTGGGTTATGAAGTAGTTTTCTATAAAACGATGTACGTTGAGTATTTTATCAAAGAACATGGTTTTCTCCAAGATTTTAATCATAGAAAACTATCTAGTGCACCCTAGATATAAAGTGCCTTTAACCGTTACTTTCTGTGAAAATAATCTTTTGCACAATGTATTCAAGCAGAAGAATTTAATTATATCACATGAAAGGAATTTAACACATTAAAATAAGTCCGAAAACAAATAGAAACAATCATTCAGACAGTTAGAATAATTATTTCATATTTTTGTTTGTTCATTTCACTCACTTGGGCACGCCGAAATCTGTTTGGATGCCAGTCTTTGATTCTGTTCATTATTTTGACACTCTTGATGACATACTCCTGACCCAAATCCACCACCATCCACTGGTTGGGGAGACTTCTTGCAGTCTCCATGAGTTCATTTCCCTCATGAAGTTCTCCATCGACCGCATATTTACCTTCACTGTGAAAAACAGTGGTAAATTGTATTCGATACCATTAAACCAGTGGTATATGGTATTAGATACCATTACACCAGTGGTATATGGTATTCGATACCATTACACCAGTGGTATATGGTATTCGATACCATTACACCAGTGGTATATGGTATTCAATACCATTACACCAGTGGTATGTAGTATTCGATACCATTACACCAGTGGTATATGGTATTCGATACCATTACACCAGCGGTATGGGGTATTCGATACCACTAAACCAGTGGTATATGGTATTAGATACCACTAAACCAGTGGTAAATGGTATTCGATACCATTACACCAGCGGTATGGAGTATTCGATACCATTACACCAGTGGTGTATGGAGTATTCGATACCATTACACCAGTGGTGTATGGTATTCGATACCATTACACCAGTTGTATGGAGTATTCGATACCATTACACCAGTGGTGTATAGTATTTAAATAAAAACATGTTTTCAGAACCTTAAATGTGACTATCAAATATATTCACTATGTTGATATAAATAATATCCACGTAAGTAATTTGATGATATTTCATTTTTCTAGTTTTCCTAATTTTTACATCAAATAATTTTTTGAATTCCTTAACATTCTTTGCTTCGTTAAATTATGATATTAAACTTTTGAGAGTCAATATGACTGTCCACACAGACACCCACTAAGGCTCACAGTGCTCGTGGGTGCTAGCATTTAGCATTATAGTAAATATGAATTTTCCAATATCGGATTGGTTCATGATACCCACTTTCGGAGTACTGTGAGTGTATTTATTTCCACATTTTAGTTTCTACTTTCAAATTTACTTACAAAGAATATCCATTCGCGACCAAAACAGACGAAGTGTAGACTGTTTTGTTCAGCGCCACGTTCGTCGTTCCTATGGACGAGAAACGCGCTGGAGACGATGAAACAGAACGACCCTGGTTGTTATTTGACGGTTGTGAGACCAGAGAACAAATTTTGTCTGTCGATGACGAGAAATTGGGATTGAGATATAAATTCTGCGTTTGGGAAATAAATTAATGTATTTCACTAAAAATTTGATTGAAGATGAAATAGGAAATTTACTCATTTTTTATGCTCAAAATGAATTGTAATTATGGATATTAAATATTATAAAATATTAATTAATATTAAAATATTATAAAAATATAAATTGATATTTAAATATTATAAAACATTTAAATATTATAAAATATTAATTGACATTAAAATATTATAATATTAACGGATACTAAAATATTATAATATTAACGGATACTAAAATATTATAATATTAACGGATACTAAAATATTATAATATTAACGGATACTAAAATATTATAATATTAACGGATAACGATATATTTGATTTCATATAATATTTGATAAAATTTTTGTACTAGAAAATATTTTATTATTCTATATGGTTAATATTATTTTTAGTAAACTATTAATTAACATTTTACTCATATCATTCTCATCTTTTTAACTGTGTTTAGTCTTTTCAAATAACATTATTTAATGTTTGGAATAATTTAATTGGCTCCTCAGTAAACCTTTTATTTTGGAGTCTAATATTAAAACAATTTATTAATTTCATCATTTAAAATATATAAAAACTGCCAAAAAATATTAAAATAATTGTCAGTAACTGTGGTAAGTGACTTTGTTCGTAGAGCCACTTTCTTTTCTGACTGCTTCTTCCAGTCACTTGTATATAATTTCCTTTTGACTTCAGCGATATGGTCTTTGGTTCTGAAGACAGACGTTAAACCTCACATAACTTAATAAATATGTTATAAATATTTTGAATTAAAATAAACACACAAATTACTTACTGATATGAAAGTAAATAACACAGTCACAGTCCATTTGTTCACATTTCAAATAGCAGAGAATTTCCTCTTCAATCTCTAAGGTTTTCGTCGTTAAATTTGAACTGATCCAAAGATTAGAAGAGGTGCATTTTTCCGTGCCTTCTTCTCCTTCATAGTCACAAGAAGTCACACCTTCATCACACAGTAAACCTTCTTCTGATCCACAAATCCAGAGGAAGAACAAGTACAGTAGTACCGGGGTAGACATTTTGCTGATGTGAACTGGAAGATAAAATAATAAAGTGCCGTACACACGTAGGGTTTTTTAAGTCTTTCCATCAGACTTTTTGCTAAGCTCCTCTTACTTTTTCCACGAGAATATAAGAAAAACGATATAATTGTTTATTATTTTAGTTGGTATCCATGATACCTGCACTGCTGCAGGTATCATGGATACCAACTGAAATAAATAATAATTATATAGTTTTTTCTTATATTCTCGTGGAAAAAGAAGGAAAGAGGAGTAGCTTAGAAAACAGTCTGGTGGAAAGACTAAAAAACCCTACGTGTGTACGGCCCTTTAGAATAATATACTATTATAACGTAAACTGTAAGGTACACTCTGGTAACGTGAACTATATATACCTTCTAAGATTTAATGGAACACTTTAATATTCGGTCTTTGAATGCCTTCCCCAAATTGTTTAATTCATTCGTCTTATTGGTGCAATGGGAACAAAATGACCAGTCATCAATTTTGAAATTGATTTACTGTTCTTGTTGTAATGTATGGCTAGGTAGGGTATCAAAGATTGTAATTTACTGTAGAGTAAGTTGACAATTTTCTATAATTTGATTCGTTCAAGTTTTCTTAGTAAGGGTCATTATATTAAATAGCTTAAGTAATAAGTAATTCAGGGTTAGGATTAGTCAAATTATTTTCGATATCGACTATGTCACTAGGTGAATGCCATATAAAATGATAAGCCTATTCAAGACATTGCCTTCATAAATTACATTACCTTTATAAAAATATAAGTTCTCTTTCAACTAACACATTACTGATTTTAAATTAAATAAGCTATTACAGGGCCAAACCATTTCATGATGACGTACAATCAAGAAGATGAAAAGAATCGCTGTGATGTTTTTTACACGTTGTTCTTTCACATCTCCCAAAGTAATTAGAAAATACTAAATCTATTAGAGATTTCAAATTTAATAGGGCTATATGAAAAAAAAATTGTAATACTGTAATATTTAAACATGTTGGGGAAACACCAGGTGACATGAGACCTGTTTCTGGGCATCCGATCATCCAGCACTGAATCCTGTACCAAATTTAATTGGTAATCATTGCACTGCATCTACTCCAGTACTTTTAGTGCTGGATAATCTATTGTAATTGTATTCATTATTATCCTTACTCTTCTTAAATTCATTATGACATCAGAGTCTAAAATAATCACAAAGTAGATTTCTCTCTTTGATTATCTTCATCTGTTGATAACTGCTCTCCATTTTCTTCAGAACTACCTAACTCTTATCTTTTTCTCCACAGAACGACCTAACTCTTATCTTTTTCTCCACAGAACGACCTAATTCTTCTTCTTCTCCTCCACAGAAATACCTAATTCTTCTTCTTTTCCTCCACAGAACTACCTAATTCTTCTCCATTTCCTCCACAGAACTACCTAATTCTTCTTCTTTTCCTCCACAGAACTCCTAATTCTTCTCCATTTCCTCCACAGAACTACCTGCCCCTCCAAGGAATATACATCCTCTCCATGGAGCAGGATGTTGGAGGCTGTACGGCAACTGAAGAATCTCATAATCTGTTGAAGACGCAGGCTTTTCTTGAGGTAAGGAGAAAATTCAGTCTTGAGTGCTGAATAAATTCGGAAAGAAAGAGGCACTAAATGGACTGTCATTTATTTACTTGGCTCTTAGAATTCTATCAAGTGAATAAATTCCAGAGAGTATCTTCGGTAAAGTCATTTTCAGTTTGTGTTCCAATATAAGTGGATTCCTGCAATATACAGATTTCTTCTTAGTTATATGTATGTAATTTGCTCTTCAATAGTAAAATAGAAATAATAATTTGGAATTCAGATGCATTTTCATAGGAATTTATCAAACTTAAATAGTAGTTATTTTGATTCTTCATTTCGATGATTATCAGAACTTGCCTTTATGTTATCTCACATTTCTTTTCATTCTTAACTCTCACTCCAATACTTTAATTAATTCTCTTCCCAAGTTTTTCATTCTCTTCTCATGACTTTCATTCTTCTTTCCAAGATTTTCATTTTTCTCTCCAAGTCTTTTATTTTCTCCACAAGTTTATCTTTCATTCTCTTTCTGATATTTTCATTCTCCAAGCTTTTCATTCTGTCACTCTCTCCCCAAGCTTTTCATTCTGTCACTCTCTCCCCAAGCTTTTCATTCTGTCACTCTCTCCCCAAGCTTTTCATTCTTTCACTCTCTCCCCAAGCTTTTCATTCTTTCACTCTCTCCCCAAGCTTTTCATTCTTTCACTCTCTCCCTAAGCTTTTCATTCTTTCACTCTCTCCCCAAGCTTTTCATTCTTTCACTCTCTCCCCAAGCTTTTCATTCTTTCACTCTCTCCCCAAGCTTTTCATTCTTTCACTCTCTCCCCAAGCTTTTCATTCTTTCACTCTCTCCCTAAGCTTTTCATTCTTTCACTCTCTCCCTAAGCTTTTCATTCTTTCACTCTCTCCCCAAGCTTTTCATTATTTCACTCTCTCCCCAAGCTTTTCATTCTTTCACTCTCTCCCCAAGCTTTTCATTATTTCACTCTCTCCCCAAGCTTTTCATTATTTCACTCTCTCCCCAAGCTTTTCATTCTTTCACTCTCTCCCCAAGCTTTTCATTCTCTCACTATCTCCCCAAGCTTTTCATTCTTTCACTCTCTCCCCAAGCTTTTCATTCTTTCACTCTCTTCCCAAGCTTTTCATTCTTTCACTCTCTCCCTAAGCTTTTTTTTATACTCTCACTCTCTCCCCAAGCTTCTCAGTCTTTCACTCTCCCCAATATTTTCATTCTTTCACTCTCTCCCCAAGCTTTTTATTCTTTCACTCTCTCCCCAAGCTTTTTATTCTTTCACTCTCTCCCCAAGCTTCTCAGTCTTTCACTCTCCCCAATCTTTTCATTCTTTCACTCTCTCCCCAAGCTTTTAATTCTTCCATTCTCTCCCCAAGCCCCTCACTAATCGACGGAACGAGCACGAAAAGGTCCGCAAGTCCATCAAAGAGCAGTGGCACAGGGAGCATAGGAAGCTCAATGATGCCCTAAATATCCTGAAGAAGGCAAAGGCAACATATCAACAGAGGAATCAGGTACTGGTGCTTATCAGTTAGAAATAAATGGACAGTTTATTTCCCTGATAGTTGATTAATGATTAGTCTTTTGTTTCTAGTGCTAGTTAATGCTCATCAAATATTGCCAATGGAAGCTTATACAGTTCAGTTTAACCTTTGATATCATAGCTATTATAAAATGGCTCAGTTAAAATATTAAAATTAAATAAAACATTGAAGGTCCTCTCAGGGATCCAGGGAAAAAATGAGTTTCCTGCATAATATTATAGATATATGGTCTTCGAACATTATTCAGCATACTTCAAACAATTCGGTTCAGTATATATTTTTTCATATGCTTTTAAAGTTCATAATGCTCTGTGTGCAACAATAGTTGTACGAAGCACTAATCTGACGCTGAAGAAAAAGATCGTACACTCTCTTTTCTCAGCCTTTGTTTAAGATTTGAATTATTTCCTGAAGTGTATAAACGTTTCTATAATAAGTTTCTCCAATTTTATACCTTAACAATAATATTAAATATTGGAGGATTAGACCTACCTAGCTCATCACATTCAAAACAAACAGTGTACATTCTTCTTCTTCTGACAGAAAATTAGAAAGTCGGAAGTAAAACATTTTAAATATATGCAATTAAATTTTATGGGGTTGACAGCAAAATGATAGAAACATTAGCCTCATTTATTGAAACATAAACAAAGTTTACTTGGAGGGGACCTTCATAATAGGATAAATAAATAACAAAACTACTTAGCTGATGAATGTAAGCGTACACATTTGCTCTAACAAGTTATGTAAGGAAAATATATTTTAATTACCACGTAATATACATTTTTGAAAGGGACCGATATGTCCTCTTGTGATATTAATAGGTATTTAATAACAGAACTTTTAGATTAAGATAAATGTTTTTCATAGTCTTTCAAATCTTTTAATACAGGAAATGTCCAAACTCAGAGACGTTCTACCTAAGTCAGAGTCACTGGAACACAAAGAAAAACTCGAGAAGAAGCGGGAGGATGCAGCTGCTAAAGTTAGTATTTAAAACTTTAATAACTTTTATGGTTTATTTGCGTGATTGCGTCAATGCCTCTGATTAACTAACTAATGCAAATTTCTTGTACACATATTTTGTTATTCAGGGAATATTCGAATACCGAATGCAATCAAGTGGCCTGGAGGAAAAAATGAACATTATTCAAATGTATATTTACATATTGTGATGACATTTTAAACCAACAGAATGAATGTATTTTGCAAATCATCCTTCGACATAATTTTGAAAAATGACCGATTTAAATTTTTCAGCCTGACAGTTGATCGCTTGATCCTAGTTTTTCTAAAAAAAAACACTTTTTATATCCCATATTAGAGTTAATTTTGAGGCACAGGGTAAACTAATGTGGCATGTTACAGATTATTATTCCCCATTGTAAAATATATTTTGGGACTTTTTTATCTGTTCGTATTTTCCAACAAGATATAATTAGGGTTGAGACAATATGCTTTTTGAAATCATGTAGATTCCGAAAACATTATAGACTGAGAGAATTAAACAGTATTCAATGGTTTTACAACATCGGTATATAGTATTCGATACCATTTCATTTCGTCTATGCTATTCCTAGGATCTATGAATTTAAAAGCATATTGTCACAACCCTAATTATGACTATCAAGTAACTACATTCACTGTGAAAACCAGCTGTATATAGTATTCGATATCATTTCATTTCGTCTATGATATTCCTAAGATCTATGATTTTAAAAGCATATTGTCACAACCCTAGTTATATTGTTCAAATGAAAATGATGTCAATGTTCCTATTAGGTTCGAGAGGCGGCTACATCGTACCACCACAGCGTAGAGCAAGCTAATGAAAGACACGCGTCTCTACTGCGGACCAAAAGGGAAGTGGTACAACAAACTAGGGAGCTACTGCTGCAGTGTGACAACATCCTGAAGACGGTGACTGTGAGCTACTTACACCTGCAGCAAACTGTCACTGCCCCTTTTCCTGTGCAGGTGGGAATGATAGAAAGGTTAGGTGGGTCATAGAAGATTTCCCTCTAAGTCTTCTATGATTCCACCATAACTTAATATGCTTATTTAGATATATAAAGAATATTCTATTAATCTGTCAAAACAAAAATATAATATGTTTGTCCGGTGGGTTTTGCACTACCCTCTGAATTTATTTGCAAAGAAAAAGAAAGGTTTACTTCAGACTAATTCGTAATAATAACAAGACTAAGATATGTCTTCCTAGCTTTACCGTTACTCTAAAAAATTGAATACCTATAAAAAGTACCTAGTTACCAATATAGTCACGACAATTGGAGTGATGGTTCGTATCTCTTCCTTTTTCTTCTATTCAATTCAATCCAATAGAAAGACAGACAGTGAAGGTTGATCGGATCAATTTCTTTTCTGTTAAACGTGAATTTGTGATATGTTATATATCCTTAGTTCTACGAATTTTCTAGTTTTTTTTTTAATTTAGCGTGCAGTATTCAACAAGCAATGAATAGGTAATTTTATTCAAGTTGTAAATAGATATTTCTATTTCAAATAGATTTATTTTCATTCAAGTTGTAAATAGATATTTCTATTTCAAATAGATTTTTTTCATTCAAGTTGTAAATAGATATTTCTATTTCAAATAGATTTATTTTCATTCAAGTTGTAAATAGATATTTCTATTTCAAATAGATTTTTTTCATTCAAGTTGTAAATAGATATTTCTATTTCAAATAGATTTATTTTCATTCAAGTTGTAAATAGATATTTCTATTTCAAATAGATTTATTTTCATTCAAGTTGTAAATAGATATTTCTATTTCAAATAGATTTATTTTCATTCAAGTTGTAAATAGATATTTTTATTCCATATCTAAGCTATGATTGCAGATATTTAATTGAGGAAATACTTCTCATAAAAGTAGTCCCTGGCATTCGGTAGTTTTTATAACAGAACTTTAGTTTGGGGGAAGACTTCAACTTCTCTGGAAGATTTTCCTGATGAAGTTAAAATTTTTGAATGCATTGAAAAAAAAAAAAATAATAGAATATATGAATTTCAAAGTAGGAAAGACAGAACACAATGATTCTATTACAACAACTGTCGAAACATATTAATAAAAATGATATTTTAGAATGTTCCGTTTATTATAATTGGTTGTACCTAATTAAAGATGCTGTCTAGATTTAATCTGAAACTTTTTATAGTACAGGCATTGCATAAAAAAAACACCACACAGTCATTTGCTGTAATGACTGTCCGTGAGATGGCGCTGTCTCTTTGCATTGGCTATCGATAATTTTCCTCCATTCTTACTGGTGTACTGATTCTTTGCCTCCATTATTACTGGTGTACTGGTCCTTTGCCTCCATTCTTACTGGTGTACTGGTCCTTTGCCTCCGTTCTTACTGGTGTACTGGTCCTTTGCCTCCATTCTTACAGGTATTCTGGTCCTTTGCCTCCATTCTTACTGGTGTACTGTCCTTCGCCTCCATTCTTACTGGTATTCTGGTCCTTTGCCTCCATTCTTACTGGTTTACTGTCCTTCGCCTCCATTCTTACTGGTGTACTGGTCCTTTAATTCCATTCTTACTGGTGTACTGGTCCATTGCCTCCATTCTTACTGGTGTACTGGTCTTTTTTCTCCATTCTTACTGGTGTACTGGTCCTTTGCCTCCATTCTTACAGGTATTCTGGTCCTTTGCCTCCATTCTTACTGGTGTACTGTCCTTCGCCTCCGTTCTTACTGGTGTACTGGTCCTTTAATTCCATTCTTACTGGTGCACTGGTCCATTGCCTCCATTCTTACTGGTGTACTGGTCCTTTGCCTCCATTCTTACTGGTGTACTGGTCCTTTGCCTCCATTCTTACTGGTGTACTGGTCCTTTAATTCCATTCTTACTGGTGCACTGGTCCATTGCCGCCATTCTTACTGGTGTACTGGTCCTTTGCCTCCATTCTTACTGGTGTACTGGTTCTTTGCCTCCATTCTTACTGTTGTACTGGTTCTTTGCCTCCATTCTTACTGGTGTACTGGTCCTTTAATTCCATTTTTCACTCATGGCTGCATTTGATATCTTCTTGCAGTTACTCGTAGATTTCCCCGGTGAATTGGTGTGACAAGTTAAGTAACTCTGCGCGGATCTATGGAGATTACTGAACTGTTTAGAACCTTAAAATGTCTAGTATTGCCTAAGAAAATAATATAAATAATAAAAACTTCGAAATTGTAATACCTAAAAATTAGTCGCTAAATGAAAGATTTCATAATGTTTCGTTATTTTTATTTTTTAACGGTTAATATTTTCACTGAATCGAATTATTGCTATAATATCTACGTGATTTGCTTCCTAGACTAAATATCTCCAATCAATTTTACCGTTTATTATTTCGTTTTAATATTAATGATTCTTATCTCATATAAAACTAAAGCGGGCACTCATAGAGCGCATGTATTCTCCACTGCTACACTTTTTTGTTCATTTTGACCTTTTCGTGACATTGACCTTTGACCTGATCGCTCCTAAAATCTAATAAGATGGTTCCTTGATAATGACCAATCGTCCCACCGAATTTCAGGTAATTTGGTTGAATACTTTTGAGTTATACAAATAACAAGATTGCAAATGAATAAATGTAACGCCGATTAAAATAAACTCTTCCGCAATTTGGCGAAAGTAATAAAATCCTAGGAAAACAAAACCTTCCGCAATTTGGCGAAGGTGCTAAATTTTCGAATTATAAATTATACGCTAGATCTCACTTCTCTGCTCAGCAATGAAACCTAATGATCCGAGATTATAATCAAACATTTGATGTTCATTATCGGTAACGATGGCTTCCTCTACGATGAATCCTAGTATTACCAACGGTAAGCGGCTACCTGACTTGATCATCGCATGCAATCTGAGGCGGTGAAATTGTCGAGGCTGAGAGCAAATGTGAGGGAATTCCTTTGGTGGAACTCTTTGAACTGCTCATTGATGTTAGATGAGAAACTTGAATTGATGGGATGCATCGACGTAGATAGGGATACGGTATACCATACATAAAATATGTACCCAGCGAGAAATAATATGGTGAGGCCATCAAAAATTGAAAAGGGACCCCACAAAATTTTCTATGGCCCCACTTTGATCATCTCTCTTAGTAACATTAGCTTCTAAGAATTTCTGAAGAACACTATTCTTCAGCAATTGTCAAAATAGTTAGGTAGAAATTTTTGATTCTATGCCTGTTATTATAATAATTACGATGTTTTCGGTGCAATTTTCCTCTGTAAAAAGTACCCACAGAAGAATTCATTGAGAGACAAAAAAGAAGATTGAGAGTGGTCCCATCCTAATCTACGGTTACTCTAACTTCTTTCGGTTTTTGTATCGAAAATAAAATTTGAGGAGATTGAAAAAATTGTTTGGCAACTTCTTTTGAAATCGCATTATCAATAATTAGTTATTTTTAACTTAAAACAATAAGCAATGAATTCATTCTAAAAGTGTCGATAAAAGAATATTGACTCTTTACATTACATCACATCTTTATACGGTTCTAGGAAAATTCGGTCTCAGAAAATTCGGTCTCAAAAAATTCGGACTCAGAAAATTCGGTCTCAGAAAATTCAGTCTCAGAAAATTCAGTCTCAGAAAATTCAGTCTCAGTAAATTCGGTCTCAGAAAATTCAGTCATGGAATTTTTGGTCGTAGGTATAAATAATGCTCATCAGTTGGATGTAACTAACACCTCTGCTAGGTCATTAAACAATCATGAAGTGTGCAGTACAACAAACTAGCAGATACAACAAACTACATAACGTCTATTTTTGTTGAGAAACCATTTGTAATTCAGAGACCGAAATTTCCGAGGTCGAAATTTCCGGTCACCCATTTATATATCTCACATAATGTATTTTATGACGTAGCTAATTTCCTATGCTACTTATTATGATATAGCTTATCGATCAGCAAGTATTAAATGAGAGCATTACGTACGTCACATAGGCTTAGTACTGTTTCAGTAGGCCTAATACTGTTCATTTCCCAATGATTGCAATGCTGGTAAATTGAGTCTCTCATTCACGGATTTTGCTTATCTTAATTAACAGATCAGGTTTGACAGTTGAGGTAATGCTGTTCTGGTTGTAATCTGGTGGTTAGACTTGTATGTCAGTAGATAATTGAGTCTGACAGGTGACTCTATTGGTGATGAGACTGATGATGAGTCTCCTCTATTGGTGATGAGTCAACTCTATTGGTGATGAGACTGATGATGAGTCTCCTCTATTGGTGATGAGTCAACTCTATTGGTGATGAGACTGATGATGAGTCAACTCTATTGGTGATAAGTCAACTCTATTGGTGATGAGACTGATGATGAGTCAACTCTATTGGTGATAAGTCAACTCTATTGGTGATGAGACTGATGATGAGTCAACTCTATTGGTGATGAAACTGATGATGAGTCAACTCTATTGGTGATGAAACTGATGATGAGTCAACTCTATTGGTGATGAGTCAACTCTATTGGTGATGAGCCAACTCTATTGGTGATGAGACTGATGATGAGTCAACTCTATTGGTGATAAGTCAACTCTATTGGTGATGAGACTGATGATGAGTCAACTCTATTGGTGATAAGTCAACTCTATTGGTGATGAAACTGATGATGAGTCAACTCTATTGGTGATAAGTCAACTCTATTGGTGATGAAACTGATGATGAGTCAACTCTATTGGTGATGAGTCAACTCTATTGGTTATGAGCCAACTCTATTGGTGATGAGACTAATGATGAGTCAACTCTATTGGTGATAAGTCAACTCTATTGGTGATGAGCCAACTCTATTGGTGATGAGACTGATGATGAGTCACCTCTATTGGTGATAAGTCACCTCTATTGGTGATAAGTCAACTCTATTGGTGATGAGTCAACTCTATTGGTGATGAGCCAACTCTATTGGTGATGAGACTGATGATGAGTCAACTCTATTGGTGATAAATCAACTCTATTGGTGATGAAACTGATGATGAGTCAACTCTATTGGTGATAAGTCAACTCTATTGGTGATGAAACTGATGATGAGTCAACTCTATTGGTGATGAGTCAACTCTATTGGTGATGAGCCAACTCTATTGGTGATGAGACTAATGATGAGTCAACTCTATTGGTGATAAGTCAACTCTATTGGTGATGAGTCAACTCTATTGGTGATGAGCCAACTCTATTGGTGATGAGACTGATGATGAGTCACCTCTATTGGTGATAAGTCAACTCTATTGGTGATGAGTCAACTCTATTGGTGATGAGCCAACTCTATTGGTGATGAGACTGATGATGAGTCAACTCTATTGGTGATAAGTCAACTCTATTGGTGATGAAACTGATGATGAGTCAACTCTATTGGTGATAAGTCAACTCTATTGGTGATAAGTCAACTCTATTGGTGATGAAACTGATGATGAGTCAACTCTATTGGTGATGAGTCAACTCTATTGGTGATGAGCCAACTCTATTGGTGATGAGACTGATGATGAGTCAACTCTATTGGTGATAAGTCAACTCTATTGGTGATGAGACTGATGATGAGTCACCTCTATTGGTGATGAGTTAACTCTATTGGTGATGAGCCAACTCTATTGGTGATGAGCCAACTCTATTGGTGATGAGCCAACTCTATTGGTGATGAGACTGATGATGAGTCACCTCTATTGGTGATGAGACTAAATGATGTTGGTACGGTGCAAGAAGGTATCAGTACCGTTTCCATTCTTGATGGTTCAAAATGAAACTATAATCATTTAGAGGACGGGCAATCATAGAGCGCATACCTTCACAGCCGCCTACAAATGACCTAGGCCTTTAATCTGTTCACTCCCAAAATCTTGAAACTGGTTACTAGATAATGACCATCGTTTTACGAAATTTCAGGCAATTTGGTTGAAAACTTTTTGAGTTATAATTATTATTGAGTTATAATTATAATTTTTTCCCGTTCGCTCCCAAAATCTAATGAAATGGTTCCTGGACATTAACCAATCGTTCCAATTAATTCCAACCAATTTGGTCAAAGGCTTTTTTAGTTATGTAAGTAACAATATGACAAGTAAAAGCCGCCTAAAATATAGCCTTCGCAATCTGCGAAGGTGATGATGAAGGAATTTAAATTCAAAATACTACAAAATAGTTCTTACAATTGATCGATTAGGACTTTTTTCTACGTTCACACATAAATTAACTCGATGGTAAGATTTTTAAGTTTTATTTTAAATGGATCATAGATAAAGTGCACAACAAAGGGTTAACAACCACCAATAATATTATGTAAGAGAATTACTACATCCAAAATGTTTTTCTTTTCAGTTTCAAGCTCTGAGCGAAAAAGCTCGTCTGTACGAACCAGGTGCGCAGTATATGGAGTTCGTAAAGCGTGTTGCATCAACACCTTCGAACTCACGAGCTCAAATGGCGGCCCCCTTCAGCTTCGAGAGTTTTGGTCTGCCGGGGGGACGAGTAGGCCCAGGGGCTGTCCCTTTCCACCCGGGGGAAGGACCTTTCCACCACTCTAATATGGACGATATGCGTAGTGAGTAAATATATAAATTTAAACTATTAACAACCAACATAATCTTAATTGTGGATTCGCTTTAAAATGCAGTTCAACTCCTCTATAGTGAAGTCCTGTATAGTGAATATAGAGAATCTCTATAATAGCTATATAATAAAGTAAGCTCTATCTAGTGACCTAATTATTGCTCATTATAGAGGAGTTTGGCGGTACTTCAAAATTTAAATACACTAACGATGTATTGATATAATAATTGAAAATACGGTAAAGAATCTATCTAACATTTACTATTAAATAGTGGTATATAAATCACCTACCTTGTATGACTAAGAAAAATTACCAAAAAGTTAGATAGTTTATCTACTTTATTTGCTCTTCAATTTGCATTTACTGTAAATGTATATTATACTAATGTTCTTCACTGTAAGACTTCGTTACTATTTAGCACAGTGCGACATAGTTGTGGAGGAATGAATTACTTTGATATCCAAGATTTAAATTAATATTTATTCCTTTTAATGTGTAAGGTATTTTCTAAACATTTATAATATTTTTATATTTTTTTTAATCCTTAAAATTGGTACATATTTATCAAAATCTCTTTACATAAATAAAGTCATCTGGACTATATTATCAATTAAATGTATTTAACCGATAATTTTATTTGAAATTTCTTCAATTGTAATATTTTCAATTATATATATTAATCTACTAAAAAAGTTAAATTGATATTAAATTTGATTTTCAATTTATATTCCATTCAACTTTCACTGTACTTTTACATCTGAGTTTATTATCATTTAATCCAAGTTTATTTACATTTCATTCATATTCTCTTTTCCTGTTTATTTACGCTTCATTTAAGTATTTACATTCACGTTTTGTACTCGACTGAAAGGAAATAACTCCACGGAATCTCCTCACACATTTTATCCATTGAAGTCCTCAACTTTGAGGCCTGGGACTAATTAATTAATTGAATACCTGGTGAATGGAGTAGAAAATGTAAAGGAGAGAAGTCACTGACGCTTGCCTTTAATGAAACTTAGCCGAAGAAATCACTGACTTTGATGAAATAGTTTAAAATGATCTAATATCACACTTAAATAGATAATATTACTGCAAGGATGAACTCAAAGGACCTAAAGGGCCGTACACACGCAGGGTTTTTTCAGTCTTTCCACCGGACTTTTTGCTAAGCTCCTCCCACTTTTTCCACGAGACTTAAATTTTGCACCGAAAGTCCGAGACTTTTCAACAACCTACATGTTCTATTATTTTCCCCCAATCAAGAGATGCAATTTTGGAAATCTTCGTATAGCTACTGTCAACTCATAAAATATATTGTAATAACAGAATTGGTGTTCATTTTTAACCAATCTTTGCTCCATTCATTTGTTTACCTTTGAGGTAAAGAATTCTCATATTTTCCTTTTTATAAAAGACTGCCAGTGAAATTGATGATACCTAGTTATGTTTCTTTGAACTTTTTTTTAGTATAGTATATTTTAGTAAAATAAATATTACTATCTTTATTTTATTTATTTCAACATATTACCTATTAGCTAATACCTTTATTTTATTTATTATAACGGAATACATATTGTACCTAGTAGGTACCTATACGTATTGATACTTTTACCTAAACTTTATATAATAGCTAAATTACATTTGTTGAGTGGATTAGATTAATCATTAAATCAAATGAAGCGAAATAAACTTCATAAAAATTATCAAACTACGTTAATTAGTAACTATAAATAATCTTAGTAATGTAGGTAGGTAGTTCTCTAGTAATTAATTAATCTTGGTAAAAGTAACTAACCTATATAATTAGTATATAACTAACCCAGGTAATTAGTAATTTTAACTATCCTAGGTAATTAACAGTTACTAACTACCTAGGTTAGTTACCTAGTTTAAATAAATTGAGGAGGGCTTATGTCGCCGATATGAGTAGCTAATTGCACGACATGTAAATCCACGAGATTAAAAAGTCAATTCACGTGTGGACGCTATTGACTTTTGAATCAAAAGTCTGGTGGAAAAGTGGAGAAAAAAGTCTGGTGGAAAGACTTAAAAAACCCTGCGTGTGTACGGCCCTTAACACACGTGGGATTTTTTAAGTCTTTCCACCAGACTTTTTACTAAGCTCCTCCTACTTTTTCAACCATATTTTGGAAATATTTAAGAAAAAACAATAAAATTATTATTTATTTCAGTTGGTATCCATGATACCTGCAGGTATCATGGATACCAGTTTAAATATATAATAATATTTTTTTCTTAGATGATTCAAAAACATGGTTGAAAATGTAGGAGGAGCTTAGTAAAAAGTCTGGTGGAAAGACTTTAAAAAAATACGTGTGTACGGTCTTTTACGGTGAAGAACATTTGTACAGTATCTATCTACTGCATATACAAATAATTTGAAAATTTATTATAAAATTCTCTATTGAGTTATTAATACTGTATTTTATTTCAATTCGCATAAAATAATATTCACCTAAATTTAAGTGGTTGGAAATATGTTAACATTTTGACTGAATAACCACTGTTGAATTTTTTCATCATAATTTTCTTTTTCTATCTTCCTCCAGTCTCCAACTCTCCCCGAGGGGTAGCTTCCCGATCCACCCCGCAGGCGGGTGGGGGAAGTGACACTGACAGTGTGGGTTCCTCCAGTTCCAAGAGTGTCTCCCCCACCTCCTCCCCCTGCCCCTCCAGGAGGCACCCCATCACCTCCACCCCCGATGGTGGGGGAAGAAACAGCATGCAGAGCACCACCCTGTCCAGTGGGGACGAGCTGGAGAACGATGGGGAAAATGGTGAGTGGGGAAAATGGTGAGTGGGGAAATGGTGAGTGGGGAAATGGTGAGTGGGGAAATGGTGAGTGGGGAAATGGTGAGTGGGGAAATGGTGAGTGGGGAAATGGTGAGTGGGGTAAATGGTGAGTGGGGTAAATGGTGAGTGGGGAAATGGTGAGTGGGGAAATGGTGAGTGGGGAAATGGTGAGTGGGGAAATGGTGAGTGAGGAAGATGGTGAGTGGGGAAATGACGAGTTAAAGAGTGGTTAATGGTGATAAGAGAGGAAGTTATGGTGTAGCCATAGATGATTTATAATGGACTCCTCTAAATCTTTCTTGTTCCTACCATGACTATCTATTTGGGGACATGTATGAGTGTGATAGAAAGATGCTAAAGAAACTATATCAGCACTAACGAGCTAGTAGTCACACTATCAGGACTAACGTGCTAGTAGTCACACTATCAGGACTAACGTGCTAGTAGTCACACTATCAGGACTAACGTGCTAGTAGTCACACTATCAGGACTAACGTGCTAGTAGTCACACTATCAGGACTAACGTGCTAGTAGTCTCACTATCAGGACTAGTGTGATAGTAGTCTCACTATCAGGACTAGTGTGATAGTAGTCTCACTATCAGGACTAATGTGATAGTAGTCACACTATCAGGACTAACGTGCTAGTAGTCACACTATCAGGACTAACGTGCTAGTAGTCACACTATCAGGACTAGTGTGATAGTAGTCACACTATCAGGACTAATGTGATAGTAGTCACACTATCAGGACTAACGTGCTAGTAGTCACACTATCAGGACTAACGTGCTAGTAGTCACACTATCAGGACTAGCGTGATAGTAGTCACACTATCAGGACTAGTGTGATAGTAGTCACACTATCAGGACTAATGTGATAGTAGTCACACTATCAGGACTAACGTGCTAGTAGTCACACTATCAGGACTAACGTGCTAGTAGTCACACTATCAGGACTAATGTGATAGTAGTCACACTATCAGGACTAACGTGCTAGTAGTCACACTATCAGGACTAACGTGCTAGTAGTCACACTATCAGGACTAACGTGCTAGTAGTCACACTATCAGGACTAACGTGCTAGTAGTCACACTATCAGGACTAACGTGCTAGTAGTCACACTATCAGGACTAACGTGCTAGTAGTCATACTATCAGGACTAACGTGCTAGTAGTCACACTATCAGGACTAACGTGCTAGTAGTCACACTATCAGGACTAACGTGCTAGTAGTCACACTATCAGGACTAACGTGCTAGTAGTCACACTATCAGGACTAGTGTGATAGTAGTCACACTATCAGGACTAACGTGCTAGTAGTCACACTATCAGGACTAACGTGCTAGTAGTCACACTATCAGGACTAACGTGCTAGTAGTCACACTATCAGGACTAACGTGCTAGTAGTCACACTATCAGGACTAACGTGCTAGTAGTCACACTATCAGGACTGGGCTGCGAGTTAGGGGTTATAATAAATAATTTATTTGAAAATCAAAATGTATTTCTTCTTTCAAATTCTCTGTGAGAATGAAATGAAAAATTTATTGAATTTCTTTTAAATATCTTCTTTAAATTTCTTTAAATATTTCTTTAAATTCATGGTAGACATATTTTGTTAAGCACAAAATAACTTTCAATCATAAAACTATGGCCTATTGAAGCTAATTATTTCCGGTACATTGAACCTATAGTTAAATGGGTGACCGGAAAGATGCCCACAGGAAAAAAGGCCTACAGGAAAATTGCCCACAAAAAAAAGCCCACAGGAAAATTGCCCACAGGAAAAATACCCACAGGTATAAAAACCCACCGGAAAAAAGCCCACAACTACATAATTTAGAAAAAAGGTGTTTTAAATAAGAGCATAAGTTTACAAAGGCACGAATATTCAATTAATTTCCTATGCTTGCACCTTTTGTCTCGTTTTGAAAGCCTTCATCGCTAATACAAAATGTATACAAAATGAGATTGTATACTTGTTGAAATTAAATTTTATAGTATATAAATTTGAAAATCATCCGTGAATTTCAATTTACCGGGAACCAGTTAAATGTATTGAAATTTTCTTCATTTTATATAATATTTTTGATTATTCAAACAACACACGGTGTTATTTTTAACACAAATATTCAGGCCCCATTGTAGAATGAATGACTTAAAAAATGAGGGAAAAGTCTGGTCAATGATTATTAAAACGCAATTTGAATTGCAGGTTCTTTTTCAATTGAAATTAATGAGTCAGTAATGGCTGGAGAAAAAATCATTTCAACGAATCTGTTTGTTATTTATGGGCAGAGTATAGAACACATGAATTTTAAATAGAATTGAACGATTAAAACTGTAATAACAACGATAAATAACAGTTATAACTACGGTGAAGAACGGTAATAAATACCATGTAAAACGATTATAATAACGGTACAAAACGGTAATAACAACGGTATACAAAATGCATATAAAGTAGTAACTTATGTTTCGATTTACTCAAATATTCCTAAGCGTATCATATTTTTTCGTATCCTGGATATGAAAAACTACATCTTATCAGTCGTTTTAACTTTTAAATTTCATGATGGAGAAATCTAATGTTCACAAAGAAGGGAAAATCGTCTACATGAGAAGAAATCGATGTAAGATTTAGCCGCATGCACACATTTTATAGTGGATAAATAACATGTGATAATTTTACTGAAAAGATTTATACTCAACTGGATATCAATTTACCAAGAGGTTATTTAAACTTAATGTTCAAGGTTTCTTTTTCTGTTTCAAACTTTCGAATAGAGATATCCATTCATCATCAAGACAAGAGATTGCAATTGGTTATATATAAGGAGTATCTTTATAGTGTAAAGTTTGAGTAGAAACAAGACTGTTTTTAACCAGTTATGATTATACTATGTATATTAATAGCTATACGATGTTGACTACAGACATTCCAAATCTGAGACTATTTAATGAAAAGAATACGCCATGTGAATAAAATTACACCTGCTTTAACCCTCTGGAAAGAGACGAAATTAACAATTTCTGAAATATTTGTTTGATAAGCAGATGTCAGACTGATAGTGTTTGAATTCGTCAGTTAGCAGACTCATCATATTTCATCAATGGAGTATACTTAAGGTATCTATGTTTCAATTTCAGAGACTCCCTGGGCTCTGGCCAATCAGCTGAAGAGTAAGGCGGCCATTACTCATTCTTTCAGGAAACTGAAAACACCTTCGCGGTGTCGTGAGTGCGACTCCTATGTCTATTTTCACGGTCAGGAGTGTAATGAGGTAAGAAAATAATGAAGGGAAAGTACACTAGAAGATCCTTCTAGATTTTAAATTTTCCTTTAGTCATATAAGGCTAGTTACGAATTATCGGTCGGTTTCGCATCTTCGGTCATATAAGAAAAAATGATATAATAATTTTTTATTTTTATTTGTATCCATGATCCCTACAAGTATCATGGATACCAATAAAAATAGAAATTAAATTATTATTATTATATCGTTTTTTCTTATATGACCGAAGATGTGAAACCGCCCGATAATTTGTAACTAGACGTCTTCTAAATGACAAAACTTAATCAATCTGATTTGCTAACCAATGATTACAACGTTCCTTTGATTGCAGTGCGGTTTGACGTGTCACAAAAAGTGTCTGGAGACCTTAGCCATCCAATGCGGTCATAAACGCCTACCGAGAAAAATGACGACATTTGGCGTAGATTTGACGCAACATCTCGAGGAGTCGAATGTCCACGTACCGCACCTGATTCTGAAATGCGTGAGGGAGATCGACAGTCGAGGCAGCGGAATAAAAGTGAGCATAACAGTTTATAGGTTTTATCCGCTTCTTTGTTGAGATTTTATTATGATGTAAATGAAAAAAGAAGATTGAGTTGGTAACTTGGATTCTAAATTTCTTAAATCATAGAATTTTACATTCCGTTAATCTGAAGTTCGAAAATATTGAAATGTTAATATTTGAAACTACTGAAATCCTAATAATTAATACTATAATGAGAGTCGGAAATTTATAAACACCAAAATATTGATTAAAGTAGCTAATAATTCAAGTTTAGATACTGTTGGTTATCCGAAATTCTTAACTACTGAAAGCAAAGAATTGAAATCCATTACAGCATAATATTTTTTGAAATGGTTATTCTTAGACATAACCACAAATTTACTTAAACCATTTCTATATTTCTTTCTCAGGGTATATACCGTGTGTCCGGCTTGAAAACTCGAGTGGAAAAACTGTGTCAGGCCTTTGAAAATGGTGCACACCTGGTAGATTTGACTGATCTTAGTCCCAATGTGATCGCCAATGTCCTGAAGCTTTACCTCAGACAACTACCAGAGCCTCTCTTCACGTTCAGACTCTATCCAGAGTTTATAAGGTGGGTCCTTACTTTCCTTCATTTCCTATTTACCTTTGTGGCAGATTTTAATTAGTGTTTCTTTGCCACAGAATCGCCAAAGAGTTTCCCAGTAGTGGGGTGGTGATGGTGGAAGATGACAGTCCAAGACTGGTGGAACAACTCAAGGAGATCGTCGCCAAGCTTCCTCCTCGTCACTTCGATTGTTTGGCTGTTCTGATGCTCCATCTGAACAGGATTGCCAGCAATTCTAGTGTGAATAACATGCCTCCTTCAAACTTAGGTGAGCAATTTGCTAATTTTAGTAGCTAGTATTTCTCTTATGTTGAAATTTTCATTAGAGTAAATTACTGATTGTTTTAAATCAATGAAACTTATTTCTCAAAAGGTATCGTGTTCGGTCCGACGTTACTGCGGACATCAGAAGGTTCCGCTTCCCTAAGCTCTCTGGTGGACACAATTCACCAAACACGAGCCATCGAACTCCTGGTTCACAACGCACCAATCCTTTTCTGCAATTCTATAGCCGAGAACCTGCATCTCATGCCACTTCCATTGGTTCCTCCTCCTGGAACCCAGAGGTCCCCTTCTGTCTTACAAGCCCACCAACAGACGTTGCAGCAGCAAGAGCTCAACAAATCACACTTACCTAACCCAACACACACCAGTACCACCTCCCTCAACTCTTCCAGTTCCAGTTCTTCTAGTTCCAGCTCTTCTAGAAGGAACAAAGATTCTGTTAAGAGGTGAAAACTTTTTCATTGTAGATACCTAACTAGTTATTTTCAATAAACTAGATTTAGAAGACATTACTCAATTGTAAATGAGTTCGATAGATATAAAATTTGGAATTGTTCGCATTCATTGTTGTAAAAAGGTTCTTTAAACACTATAATTTGTAATTTGGGATTATATTTTACAGTGTTGGCAGCAGTCCAAAGAATAAACCGTCTTCCAATATAATTGAACAAGGTGGGTGAAGTAACTTTTGTCAGATAAAATTAAACAATATAAGTTTTTGATGAAGTAATTAATTACCCGTAACTTTTTGCATCATTGCTCCAGCATAGTATTTCTTCCACCTCTAGCGCGTTAATATAATTTGAAATATATGTTAAAAGATTTCATGTTTACCCAATAAGAAAATGACTGGGAATTCGGCCCAGACTCATCTGACCCCTTTGGGGAGAGGGGCCCACCATCCCCATCCTTGGGAGCTGCTAATGTGATCGTCAAAACATCCTTGAAGGACTACACAGGAATTGAAAAGGTAACTAATGATTCTCTTTTAGAATTCAATATCATCAACTATTTAAAAGAAAAAACGAGTATCTGCTTCATGGTTGATGATGAGCAGGGTTGTAACAATATGCTCTTAAAATCATAGATTACGAAAATATTATAGATGGGGAGAGTTAAACACTATTGAATCGTTCTAAACCAGCCGTATATAGTATTCGATACCATTTCATTTCGTTTCGTCTATATTATTCTAAAGATCTATGATTTTAAGAGCATATTGTCACAGCCCTGATGATGAGTAATTATGCTATATTGATTGATAGCAAATATCGAGATTTAATTCAAAAATGAATGTTTTTTTTTTTCTAATTTTATTTGTCGTTGTTAAAGATATGGTAAAATTTTGATCTTAACCTAATTAACTTAGTTTACAATTTAATAATATGATTATTGATTCTGCTTCATGAACTGTAAACAAAGTTGATTATTCTTCATGATTATTGATTTTTTATGTCTTTATTCTTCACGATTATTGATCCTTTAGTTCTTAATTCTTCATGATTATTGATCCTTTAGTTCTTTATTCTTTATGATTATTGATCCCTTAGTTCTTTATTCTTTATGATTATTGATCCTTTAGTTCTTTTTTCTTCATGATTATTGATCCTTTAGTTCTTTATTCTTTATGATTATTGATCCTTTAGTTCTTTATTCTTTATGATTATTGATCCTTTAGTTCTTTTTTCTTCATGATTATTGATCCTTTAGTTCTTTTTTCTTCATGATTATTGATCCTCTAGTTCTTAATTCTTCATGATTATTGATCCTTTAGTTCTTTTTTCTTCATGATTATTGATCCTCCAGTTCTTTATTCTTCATGATTATTGATCCTCTATGCATGTTCATTTTTCCTCTACAGACAGCTTTCCAGCCAGCATCCTCTAGTGATTCCCTGGATGTTCCCGAACCACATACCAGATTACGAAAAAGTCTGAGCGACAATCAGCCGGGCAGCTCCACGGACAGCAACTCTACATCTGGTGGTGAAAAAACGGGCGGAGTTTTCCGCAAGAAAGTCTCTCCCACAAACAGCAAGAGCTCTTCGAACGTGCCTGGCTCCACCTTTGGGTCTTTCAAAGGTCTCCAGAAACTACCCTTACAGAACAATCAGACCAAACAGCAGACGAAGAACAAACCTTCCGAGAATGTGAGACGGGACAGTTCCAGCGCACTAACTCACCCGTTCGAAAAGTTCCGGCGCCTCACTTCAGAAAAACACAGGAGCGAAGTTCCCGCCCATCCTCCCATCGTTACCTCTCCATCTGCTCCTAATATTCCCGTTCATTCGAGCTCTCAGGATTCCACGGATATATTGCAGCAAGTAATTGAACCGCCCATTAAATTAAATGAAAAGGATCAAGTTGTGAATTCGGTTAGGGGGTCACAGATACTGAAATGCGACCGTGGAAAAGTCAGCACGGAATGTTTGGATCACTTTGAACTCGATACCTTCTAAAATTAGATTCATTATATTGAGATAAGCTTATTTTACCCTTCACAGCGCATCTTATTTACAAAATGATTTATGATTATATTACGAAAAGCTTATTTTATAAATTCTTTTTGAATATTAAGAAATAGAGTAAGAACCTAAATTCTATATCCTTTTTTGTTTCAATATACATCATATTTCCAATGAAAACATTGTCTTAAATTGTTTCAATTAAAAGATCATTTTTATCTTCCAATCAAATATATTTTATATTTTAAAAAATATAATCCATAAAAATAATTTAATTACTTCTTAAATTGTTTCACATTTGGAGAATATCTTAGGTATATTATTTCATGGTATATGTAAAAAAATATAGTTTCATAAAATTAGTGAAAATTATTTTATCATATGAATGTTTTTTTTCTAAATTGACTCCTATTCCATTCCAGCCAATGTCTCCAACTGACAGGACATCAGCCACCATTCCGTCTCCGATTCAACAAGGTAGGTACATGAACCTAATTTGAAAACTTTGCAGTAACATTGTTTTAACTTGTTCATTCGTTGATGAGTTCGATGACTTGTTATCATTAGTGAGCTATCTGCGTTGTCTAATTTTGGTAGATAATAACTGTTTTAAAGAGGAAAATTAGTTAAACTAGGTGGAGTTGATGTCCTTCTAAATCAATAATTGTAAAGTATGATTGCCTTCGCAAAATGGTGGATGGTTATGTTTTGGTCGGATAGAATTGTAATCTTGTTATTCGAATAATTCAACTAAATTGCCTGACATTTAGTGGGGCGAAAGATCATTGTCCAGGAACAATTTTATTAGATTTGGGGAGCAATCGGGTCAAAGATCACGGTCAATGTCATTTATAACTCTATAAATCTTTGAATATTGGATGATTAAAGTCATTTATAAGCAACGTCGAAGGTATACGCTCCTCGAGTGCCCGTTCTAGTTCTGCTTTTTTAGTGAATTGATGATTCAGTGTCTTGGTGCTGAGTGATTCTTAAAAATCTCCTTCACTCACCACTTTGGTTATAATAACAATATATTTGATTTATAAAACCTGAACATGAAGAAATGTGACGATATCAGTTACTGATTATCTTCGGGGCTCATCTATTTCAGATTCCCCGTTGAAAAGCTCTGAGACTCAGCAAGCACCTAGAGGCAGAATAGTAGCAATTGTTCCCGAGCTGGAAAATTCAGTCCCCGGTTCCCAGAATAACAAATCCAAGAGCATACAAATTCACAGAGAACGCGATGCCAAATCTGTGCAGAAAATAGCTATAGAATCTGAGTTCGATTCGGGCCGTAGAAGTCTGGAAGATGTTTCCAGGGACGAGTCTCTGGAGAATATAGCGTACAGTGACACGTCTTCCCAAGAGCGGGAGGTTGGTCATGATTCGGCGCACGATTCGGCCCACGATTCACACAGTTCAGTGGAGGTTACCGAAGACACTGACATCGCAAGCTACCCTTCATTTCACCGTCACATGACGGGTGGTGTGTCGACGTCAGTGACCGTTAGAGGTCTCTCCAGTGTAGGAGCAACTATAACCTCTTCTAATGTCTACAACATTCCAACTCACCAGAGCTCTTCTAATCCAGGTAAGTTGTTAAAACTTTCGTTATTTGGAGGTAAGTTTTTGCGATGTACAGAGATTCAGTATTGTAAATTTTTGATTCTTTAATTCAGTACAATAGGACACATCTATAGTGAACTCCTTTATAGTGGACTCCTTTATAGTGGACTCCTCTATAGTAAGAGAATTACCCCGTCACGTCCTAAGTAAGAGAATTACTTCATTTAGTTAGCAAAATAAAATGATAATTAGTTTTCTAAAACTAATGCTAATCATGACAAACGAATGAAAATTTGTTCACTATACGGGGTAATTCTCTTACTCAAAGACTCTACATTTACTATCGAGGATTTCTACTTCATTCTTATAACTATTATTGACATTATTTTTAAACCTTTTTTTACAGTATTCTATGTTCAATTAAACTAGTGAGCTCTTCATGTTCCTCTTTTCTATTCTTCAAAGTCAGATTCCATTTAGAATTTCAATTCTAATGTTCGGAATGTCGACTAAAATATAATTTCCATTTTTCTCCAATGTTGAATAGATGAAAAATAGTCTATAAAATTCTTTCATTAATTAATGAATGCTTTCAAGTTGCTCAGAAAATATATATGAAAAAGTGTTTCTAAATTAGGGAAAATTGTTATATGGTCTGTTAATTGACATTGCTGATTAGTAATATATTCACTAATGGCATTCTTCAACTTCAATTTGAATGGTTAAAGTATGCTATTTGCACTCGTATGTTATTTCCCTATTGAATTTATACTATTTTATGGAATACGGTGAATTCCGAGTCAGTACAACAGTTCAACATTTTCGAGCATATAAGTTAAATATATAATTTAACATTGTTACTCGTTATTTTAATTGGTATCCCTGATACATGCATCTATCATGGATACCATTTAAAATAACGAGTTGCTCGGAGCCTACTCTATTTAGTATACTGAACTTCTTATATCATATATTTCTACTATTTTTCTACGACTAAGAAGTAATTAGGATTAAACATTGGATAATAATTTATCAATTAATTTGTAAATTTAATTACGATAATAAAATATGTAAATAAATGATAAAATATTTTATGCTTTACATTTGACTTTTGCGTTAATTTCACCGTCTGTTATTTTTCTGGTTTATTGATTGATCTTCTAATTTTCTTCGATTTTCTTTTGAATTATTTTTAAGATATGTATTTTTAACGCATACATTTTAAGCTTCCACCAATTTGACACTTTCTTCTTTTTTCCCCTAATTTCAGATAATGCAAGTGAAGAGTCAAGTTGCTAAAATGCAGATTTTTTTTTCACTTTTTGTAGATATTTTTTATAATGCTGAATAGTGCACCAAATTTTTATTCATTCTTCTTCTTCTCTCCTTTAGTAAGTTTTTCAATTACTTCTTCGTATTGTGTTCTTTTTGTGTTAGAATTAACGACTTCTAATAAACATGTCAAGTTGGAAAGTCATGGTGGGGCCATAGAAGATTGAGAAGGGGAAGTTATGGTGGGGCCATAGAAGATTGAGAAGGGGAAGTTATGGTGGGGCCATAGAAGATTGAGAAGGGGAAGGAATGGTGGGGCCATAGAAGATTGAGAAGGGGAAGGTATGGTGGGGCCATAGAAGATTAAGAAGGGGAAGTTATAGCGGGGTCATAGAAGATCAAGAGAAGAAGCTATGGTGGGGTCATAGAAGATTGAGCAGGGGAAGTTATGGCGGGGCCTGAGAAGACAAAAACCACTTTTTTTCTTGGTAGTAGCTTAAAATATTCCAGTTTATTGACCGAACATTTATTACAAATTATGTTATCAATATCGACTTTTTTTGTTAGAATAACCGTACAAAGAAAGAAAACACAAACGTAGTTTGCAAATACCAGACATCGCTGACAGTATAGATCGTATGGCACTCGAAGTCAGATTGGTTCGTGACCTTTACTGTAGCTCATATTTCGAGTACGGTGACTGTTCGGGTAATAGATAGTCTTTGGTAGTTTTTGATTTGATTTTCTGTCTTTTTAATCACTAACCTAACTAACTCTTCATTTTCCTCTTCAATCTAGTACTGTAGGTCAGTAAGTTTTATTTTTATTTGGCATATTTGTAACCGTTGACAGATTTAGGTTAAGTTGCTAGTTTTCGAACGGTTCCACCTTTCCGACCGTAAAAGTATATAATTTTGATTTTATAATAATTATTACATATTTTTTCTTATGATCGTAAGACATGAAACTGTCCGATAATTCGTAACTCACCTATATTCTGTATTTCCTTTTTATTAACAACATAAAATAATACCTAATTTTTTTTTTTTTGGGATTAATTTGAAGTTTTCACAATGGATCTTTGACCTCTCAAGTTAAAGAGATAACCTGGTGATTGAACATTTTATTTATATAGATTCGAATTTTTATATTTCCTAATTTTTAAGTTTAAAAAAAATTTAAATAAATAATGTACACCATACATTTTTAATCACATTTTAACATTATTTGCATATATTAATTTAAAAGTAAAATACTTATACCATATGTATAAATTAATTACTATACGGTTGCTAACGTTTTTTGAGTCAAATATATGAACGCTACCCAAGCAGAAAATAATACTGACACTAGTTCGATTCTGATCTATCGAATAGATTTGAAGATACAAATGTTCATCCGTGCATGAATTCAATTAATATATTGGTTATAATATCAAAAATTTATCAAAAGGACGGAATTGAAATAACTGCTAGAGAAGATTGATTGAACGGAAATTCGTTTCGAAATTTGATATAAATTTGGTGTATTGACTGATATCGATAGAATGAACATTCATTGAAGTTTATTCATTGAAGTATTTCCATTATATTATATATTAATTATATACTGTTCAGTAAGTGTCGCTGGGTGAATGTTCATACAATGACAAAGTGAATTTAATAATGTGAATTCCACTCACGTAACTTGTATCTTTGTTTCTGTTTATAATATGCATTATTTAAATCAGAAACATGCAGGGTTCATTAATTCTTATAGTATCAGTATTATGTATGCCTTGGTCATTAAAATATCTTTACAGTTACATTTTAAAAAGCGTTTACAATTGCAGCAACTTTTTCATTTGATTCTTTTAAACGGATGAGGACTTACTTAGAAATGCGATTAAATATATAACCTACCTCTTTCTTCCGATATATTAATGCTTTTATTTTTCCATATGTAGGTAGCGTGACTTCTCCAATAGCACTGCAAACTGCTCCCAAATCTGACGATGAAAGCATCACTTACGTCTCACCCTACCTCAGCAATGAAAGGTCTGGACTGGTGAGCCTGGGGCCATCCATGGTGAGGACCCGAGCAACGGTCGCACAGTACGACACAAAAAGAACCATCACGACGGTCCTGGCGAAAGATAACGCCAAGGGTGGTAAAAAGTGTCAGCCTGGTAAGGCCCATCAGAATGACACAAACCAAACTTTGGTTGTCGATGAATTGGATGGTACTATTGCAGATACTACTACTGTATCTGATGGCAGTATTAGATCTACTGTAGATACTGCTACTGTATCTGATGGCAGTATTAGATCTACTGTAGATACTGCTACTGTATCTGATGGCAGTATTAGATCTACTGTAGATACTGCTACTGTATCTGATGGCAGTATTAGATCTATTGTAGATACTGCTACTGTATCTGATGGCAGTATTAGATCTACTGTAGATACTGCTACTGTATCTGATGGCAGTATTAGATCTACTGTAGATACTGCTACTGTATCTGATGGCAGTATTATAACTAAAGCAGATACCCCTTCTTTACCTAGTACTGACGGTAGTTCTAGTTCAGATCCCCCTACCGTATCTAATGGTGAAGGAAGTTCTAGTTTGTTAGTTGGTGATGATGACAGAGTGGGTGAGTACGTTTGAGGGAGGTGACCTGTAAATGCCAATCTTTAGACTGATAAATAATACCTTAGTAGGTGAACTCCATTTGATATTTCCTTAATGCTGACTATTTGGGGAGCTGCCTGATGTTCAACGTTGTAAAACTTGGGACGTTCTTGAGAAAGAACTATGGCTGTTATAGGATTAAGGGTAAATGATTTATGTTAAATAGATGAATGTTACTGTACATTTCTGTGGAATAACTGACTATTTTCTTTACATCAATTATTGTTGTAGTAGGTTTTTGAAAAACTTTCCCTAATCTGGAATCAAGTCTAAATTTGGACAGAAGGATTGCAGTAAAGCATATCAACTTTTTAATGTATTTAACTACTTTTAACTAATTGAAAATTTTGTAAAGAGAGCTTTTAATAAGTTTTATTTATTGATGAATGATGTCTAAAGTACTAGTTTTATTTAAATATAATCCATATTTATTCTATTGTTACCAAATGTTGATCTTATGTACTATATGAAAGTAAGTGTTTTTCATATCCATTATAATTCATTTTATTATTAATGAATTATTTAGTCCATTCACCAAAGAGATTTAAGCTTTGAAAATATGAATAATGAATGAATAAAACATTGTCTATTCTGCATATTCGTATTTTTCTTTCGATTAGACAGACTTGTTTAATTTTTTCATTCCAAAGAAAATTCTCCTAGGGTAGAATACAAATCATCGATCAATTTCACATCTTCGGTCATATAAGAAAAAACGATATTATAATTGTTATTTTATTTTAATTTTAATTGGTATCCATGATACCTGCATGATTGGTATCCATGATAATATAACAATTATTATAATATCGTTTTTTCTTACATGACCGAAAATGTGAAACTGACCGATAATTCGTAATTTACCCATATATGCAAATTCTCTACATTTTATACCTTAGTTATAATTAGATATATTTCTTGTTAACCCTTTAATGCCTCGGTGTCGCATATGTGGCACAAATAATGAAAATTAGTATTGATTAAAAAAAATTTGGGACGATGATATGGAAAAAAAATTTGGGACGATGATATGGAAAAAAAATATTTAAAAAAAGTTCACATTCAGACTCATAGTTTTAAATAAATTATTTACTTAACATTAAAAGGCGCAATGAATGTTTAAAAAAGGGCATTATATGTATTTTATTCTTTTAGTGTTATAAAGATGGTTAGATTGTTGAATTTTCTTTTCATATTTTATTTCATTTTATATGTTCAAACGATTATTCAAACGATTATATCAGTTTTGTAAAAATTGTATCGCCACTTTGATAGATTAATTCGCGAAATAAAAATATAGTTGTTGCAAATTTCCGACTACATTTCTGTTATATGATATCATATTTATTTTCAGTTTCACATAAAGATTCGTTTTCTATGACCAACAAAATGTATAGGTAGTGCAATTAAAATTAAATCGAAACGATTAATATTTTAAATATCATAACAGAACATTAATTTTAACGATTACTAGTTGAACATAATTTGAAGTGTTTTTTAATACAAATACTAGTTAAATTACATCAACAAACACTAGTTAAATTACATCAGCAAAGACTAGTTAAATTACATCAACAAATACTAGTTGAATTACATCAGCAAAGACTAGTTAAATTACATCAACAAATACTGGTTGAATTACATCAACAAACACTAGTTAAATTACATCAACAAACACTAGTTAATTTAATTCAACAAACACTAGTTAAATTACATCAACAAACACTAGTTAAATTACATCAACAAATACTAGTTGAATTACATCAGCAAAGACTAGTTAAATTACATCAACAAATACTAGTTAAATTACATCAACAAATGCTAGTTAAATTACATCAACAAATACTAGTTAAATTACATCAACAAAGACTAGTTAAATTACATCAACAAAGACTAGTTAAATTACATCAACAAAGACTAGTTAAATTACATCAACAAATACTAGTTAAATTACATCAACAAATACTAGTTGAATTACATCAACAAAGACTAGTTGAATTTCATCAACAAAGACTAGTTAAATTACATCAACAAACACTAGTTAAATTACATCAACAAATACTAGTTTAATTACATCAACAAATACTAGTTAAATTACATCAACAAAGACTAGTTAAATTACATCAACAAAGACTAGTTAAATTACATCAACAAAGACTAGTTAAATTACATCAACAAACACTAGTTAAATTACATCAATACCCTGCAAGAGCTGGTAACTGTAAAATTACTCTTCAAATTAACGTCAAAATCGAAGCTGCTCTTTCCTAAATTTGACACTTGAAATCTCTATCTGTTATTTATTTCGCTTCTATATTTATCACTGATAAGTCCTCTATTTATCTTTTCTTTTATTTAGTCAACATTAACCTAACTAAATAAATGCTGCTATGTTTTATTATACGCATATATCCTCACTTAATATTCACAATAAATGATTTAATTTATTTACAATGTCATGCTGATATTATAATTTGTTTATTTCTTTATTAATAATTTATTAGCATATCTCATGCTTACTATATTGCTGATAGCATACTAATCTTTATATTATATTTTTTAGTTCATTATACTACTATATGTTCAATTTTTCTTCAGAGTTTCGATGTGACTTGAAAAATAGTATAGTCATCTTATGTTTCAAATTATGACGCATAAAAATTTCGGTATTTTTATAGAAATGAGATTTTATTTGAATATAACAAAATATTCTTAATATGATTTATTTCTTTAAAACCTATTATTTTATTAGCTATAAAGAATATAATATAATCTAAAAATACAGTAATAATTTTCTTATAATTTGTATATCTATTGGAAATTAGAACTAAACTCATGAGCAGAAACCAGTGGAAGAAAAATAGAAGCCTCATAATCAATCAATGTGTCACCTACTATAATAATGCCACTAAATTCTCCCAATCCCTACAACTCAAAGGTATTTCTAGCCTTCATTTATTGTAAGCGAATGATACGTGTTATTGGGACCCTTCACTCCTCTCTTCATAACTAAACGTGTCCCTTCACCCTTCCCTTCATACCTCCACTCTTCCCTTCATACCTTCACTCTTCCCTTCATACCTTCACTCTTCCCTTCATACCTTCACTCTTCCCTTCATACCTTCACTCTTCCCTTCATACCTTCACTCTTCCCTTCATACCTTCACTCTTCACTTCACTCTTCCCTTCATACCTTCACTCTTCACTTCACTCTTTTCTTCATACCTTCACTCTTCCCTTCACTCTTCCCTTCACTCGGTTCTAGGTCCTTTCGCCGAAGATATGACAGTTTTTTTTTACCTTTTACAGTAAAAGTAGTTGAGTGTACATTTTGTTCCCCTTCCCCCCACAACCAAACCGCTAACCTAACCTCAGGTGGACTATACTCTTCATATTTATAACGTTTATTTTTTTTAAATTTTCGGCGAAAGTACCGATCACCCCTTCACTCTTCCCTTCACACTTTAACGTGCTCCTTCACTCTTCATAGCCAATAACATAATATTCCCCCTTCCTTCTTCATAGCCACTAGCATAATATTCCCCCTTCCCTCTTCATAGCCAATATATCCAATCTTTTACTGCCCCAATAACCTACTAGAATGAATAGGTTTAAAGCCACACATCCACAACCATTTTAGGGTTAAATACCTTAACCCTTACGACGATATGGCATCAGATTTTAACTAGCCTTTCTACAGGTGTTTTAACCCCAGGGGCTCTATCCTAAAGCTGTCTGTGGTGAATGGAAGAGAAGGGGGTGGCGTCCCTTGGGCCCCGAACTGTTGTAATTTGGATTATGAATTGTCTTTTTTCTTTTTTATCATGTTCATCATTTTTTTTAACGCTACTTGCAGTTTTAGAGGATAGCGCTAGGGTTATGCTCTTCAACTACGAGGTCTTAGATTCTGTGTTAGGTAGACTCGTAGGCGTAATTTACTATCACCTCTTCATTTTCCTCTTTCATCCGTGAGTGCAGCCACCGGTGCTTGTGTCCCTTTTCGTCGCATTCCTTTGTAAGTGACTGCATTCACGGAGTAGCTATTCAGCCTCCTTGAGCATTGTCACCGACGGTGGTAGGTGACTTTGTTCAAGGAATCCCTTTCCTTTTTGACTTCTTCTTCCAGTTCCTTGTGCTAACTTTCCTTCAGACGTCAGAGATATGGCCTTTGGTTCCGAAGCAGACGTTAAACCCACACTAAATTAATTTTTGGAAAAACGTGTTCGCGACATTTTGACGCTACAGTCAACATATCATGTCTGAAGACGTGTTTTTGGCATCATTTAGACGTCGCATGTAGGGCGAGAAAGGGTTCAGCATCACCTTTTAAAATAACCATAATATGTTAAATTATTGTGGCTAATAAAATAAATGTGTTTTGTATCCATAAATCCTACATTTTACCAGTTGAAAATATCCAATTTGTCAAGATTTCCTTCTTCCTCATTAGAATCAAATTTACCCATCTGAAAATATTTTTTTAGTTAATTACAAATATTCATTTATGTGCTTTAATGTTTGCAATTTATACATGTATATTATATACATACACCTATAAGTATGCATAGTAAATCAGTAACTATAATGTATATTAATTTTATATTATTTTTCTAAAAAATTAACCTAAAATATGAAAATACTTATTTATAGATACTTTATATTAAAATGATTATGACTTCTATTTATTTATCTCCCTAGCCACTATACCTTATTGCCTGTCATCTGTTTATACCAGAGGGTTCCTTCTATTGTAGATGTTTGTAAATAAACTCTCAGCATTGTTGTTGCGAAGTTATTACCCCTTGGCTGGCTGAGCCAGTCCCTCGCCATCAAGAAATGAAGCAACCAATCGATTGCCAAAGTCATTAGAGGAGCAATTTGCTAACAAAAGAAAGTAGCGAAGCGTCACAAGTTGAGGAGGGACACGCAATGCATTCAATGAACCTCTTTATTCTTTGATGGAATTTCAATTTAGAGTTTTACTGGTGTATGCGTGCCGTCAAAATGCATGAAGAACCATTTGTTCCATTGCAGAAGTCCGAACGTTTTTATATGTTTATTGTTGAATGTCAGATAATGAATATAAAAATTAGCAGCATATTGAACAGTTTGTGCCATGCATTTCTTTGCTAAAAATCTCCAAAAGTGTCCTTAAATGATTTGTGTATGGATTGATATCCAATAATGAATATTTGTCATTGTTGCTTCAAAGAACACTGTAAAGGAGATCTTGAAATATTTTATTGATGATTGATACTTCAAATTCACACTAAGCTGTAAAGCTTATAACTTTTATTGCGCTGAATTAATTTTAGCGTGTTGAAAAGATAATATTTATGTTCTTTAAATATATAGCTAAGGAAAGGCTCTAGGACAACTGCCATAGCGGACAACTGCCATGCAACAAACTGCCATAGCGGACAACTGCCCTGCAAGAAACTGCCCTGCAATATATTATAATTTTATTTTGGGTCAATTGTAATGCATTTGTATTGGAATTAATTTGATATAAAGTATAATATTATTTTAACATGAAATTGTGAATGAAGAAACATATAAATTAATATTGAAGTAATACTAAATTTTCTTTCTTTGTTACAATAATTTTCTTTCACATTTAACGCCTTAAATAATTTAAATTGACAAAAAGGTTAAAATCTTTTGATGCAAAACTTTCTTTTCAAACATTTCAGAATACAAAGAGTGAAAAAAACATTAAATTTACAGGTTAAAATTTTCAGTGATGTTTGTTTTGTGTCTTATTATTTAACTAAGAGTTGCTTTCACACAACACTGAGCATATGAGTTAATTAAAATAAAAAATTTGATAAAACATATATCAATAACAGTTATTCTGATATTTTGACACTTTTCAAATATTTATAAGATCTGTAATGCATGGGTTTTTGATCAGTGGAAACTTGAAACAAAGTAACGATAAAAAAAATCAAATGTCAAAGTCACTTAAAAAAAAAAAAAAAAAAAAACTTATTAAAGTGTTCTTCGAAATATTTTTTTTAACATAGTGTCCACTTTCTAATCCTGAATCTAGCAGGAAAGTTATTTTTACAAATAAAAAAATATTAATTAACCCGATGAAAAATTATTAAATAATAAATGCAAAATCAAATTTTAACCTTTATTATTCCTTGCATTTTGAAATGTTCGACAAGAAAAATTTTGCATCTATAGATTTTCCCCTTTGGTTGTTTGAGGGGCTTAATGCACATTAATTTTAATATACCTATTTTTAGAACTGAAGCAGAAAGAAATTTTATTGTTTATAGGGCTATTCATCTTTTTAATAATATACCCGATAATTTGAAATGTCCCATGTCAGATTTTAAATTTAAAACCGTTTTGAAAGAATATTCTATGAATAAATATAATGATTAATTTTAAGCTAACCCACTGCATCGTTCTTTTTATTTCTAGTTAGTTTAGTATTTTTATCATGTTTTAATTTAGATTGATGTATATATTTTAATGTCCCATAAGTTTGTAACTTTTCTGGATTTGAATAAATAAAAAAAATGGGTTAAAGGCGAAATAATATGATTTAACTAACAAATAAATTTAGTATACTTCAACTTTCAATTCTGAATCTACCATCAATATTAATTTTTATACTTCTTTATGCACAATTTCGGACTATACAATTAACATTCTTATACTTAATTTTTAGGTCAAGATGATAATACGCTTCACAAAAAATTAATTCCATGAAAAGTTAAGTTTACTATAGCGCATTACAAATCCACCAAAAATAAAATTATAATATAGTGCATGGCAGTTGTCCGCATGGCAGTTATCCGTACGTACATCATAAAGAAAGAATATTAAACATAAATATAGAAAAAGTTATTATTCAATTTCATTCATAAAAACAATTCACAATTGTTGACTTACGTAAGCTTACACATGTGCTCTGAAGTATAATTTATGCAAGAGTTTATCCGATCGTTTAAAGAAAACATCTTTAAAAAAACGCAAAACTTATCACTTAAACAGTAACAAATATGTCGCACTAAAGGCATAAAGGTTAATGTTTTGTTTCCTGGAAGAAACTTTATGAGCATGTACACTGTGTTCCATCAGAAGCGTTATTTTTAAATTAAGATTTGGGAGAACTTTCAAGTCGTGTTATGTATACGCCATTTTGTTCATTAAGATTGGATTTTTATCACCCTATAAAAATTCGCCTCTTCAGGCTGGAGGAGGTCATTTTCAATAACTTTTGTAGGACCTCAGGAAATGTGCTCCATACGATAATAGACAATAAATATTTAATGAACAGAAAAATATATTCTTTTCATATAATGTGATGTATGTATAATGTTATTTGATACATTTTAAGTGCCTCTTTTTCGCAATTTAAAAAGGACGTTTCTGATGGATCACAGTTTACGGTTAATACGGAGTGACCTATTCAAAACTGGTCGAAATTAAATGCTATAACTCAAAAAGTAATTGGTGTACAAAGATGAAACACAAATCATATAAAAGAGTATATTTCAAAGTGTCATTTGATAGCAAAGATATCGAAAAATATCGAATGAGGAATACAGATATCTAAATCATACATCATTGATAAATCTTCAACACATTTTAATCAACCTTCATGAATCATTATGCAACTAACTATTGAATAGCGTGTTTTCATTTCTAAACATTATCATTTAAGCAGTTCTGCAACTAAAGTAAAGAGAAAATATGCAATTTAACACAACAAGGAAATAAACATTAAGATGGTCAAGAATTTGATCAACAAATGGACAAGTTATGAAGTTTTTGAAAAACCATCGCACTCGTAGAAATTTACAGTTCGGTTCGGTTTGATTTCGCATGGGCCATGGTTCATATATTTTTTTTAAAGATGCAGAGACTGAAAATGTTTGTTCTGTAAACACTGATAAATACATTGAAATGTTAAATTCTGTAATGACTGACGACAATCATCCTGACGTTTGGTTCCATTGGGAGACTGCAACTGCATAAACATTCTTGTAACTGAAAATCACTTCGAGGACAAGATTATTTCGAACCGAACCGGTTTCTCTTGCAAGTTAGGTCCCTTGACCTTTCACCTTGTTATCTTATCTCTGATATATGTTAATGAGAAGGCATTTAAATTGAAACCAAACATGATTGAAGCCTTGAAGCAAGTAATACGTGAAGAAACCAGAATATAATAGTTGCAGCAATCGCTAATTTTGAAAAAAAGGATTAATCTCTATATTCTAGCACTTGTTATAAACTGAGTAAAACTTGAGAATATACTTTTTTATGTGAATTTTGTTTATTCATCTAGCTTCATAGTATTATTTTATTCCTATACAGGGTGACCCACAAAAAGTGTACCCATGTTTAAATTGTATATTTCAACAACTATTGAAGGTACAGTTTTTTTTTCAAGTATAATTTTGTTTGTTGATCCCTTCTCCATCAACAGATAAATTTTTATAAAGTTTAACGTATTTCTGTGAACTAAATAACGACCTTATTGATGGGTGGTGAAAATGGCTTTGCGCAAACAGTCGGAAAACAGACAATGAAGTAAGTTCAAACATTAAAAATATCTTTATTAAACAACATATCCTCTAATAAAACAGATTTATTTTCAGGTTTTATGAGTATTCATATAACTATTCCTTTTATAAAATATTGACACTTCATTGTCTGTTTTCTAACCTTTTTCATCACCCATCAATTAAAAGTCGTTTTTCAATCCACAAAAAATGAATAAAAATTAATGAAAATTCAACTCTGGATGGAGATGGGTTCAACAAACAAAATAATACTTGAAAAAAAAAAACTAAATAGCTGAAATTGTCCGAATGTTGGAAATATTTTTGTTTATTTTTAGTTAAATTTTTAACAGTATGCAACAACTTATGACACAAATGGCACTGGGACTTTCCCCCGCCTGGACTATTCCCCGCCGGACTTTTCCCCACCGAATAAAATAATAGTATTGAGGACTATTCAATTATAATTTCGATATAACAAACCATTTATCAATAGAACACACATTTTATTAACAGACTTACACAATAATACAGTCTTATTTTTAACTTTGATCGTTTTCATTTTAAGACTGTACCTTCGTACATTTGCATATAATTAAAATATACTATAAAGTTCAAACATTCTATGCAGCTACGATTAGTTCAGTTTATTCCAACTCTAAAGTTTTACATATTGCGAATTTATTATTTTCTTTGGCAGCTATTATAAAAAAATGATGATCTATTTACTTCTCGTTCAAATATATACTTTTCCAGAACAATAATAAATTGAACTGTAGTTTATTAATTTGACAATTAATATATTACAGAATTAATAACCCTACTACTGTATATATTTTTTTATTACACTAAATATTGGCCTCTTTTATAGAATTATTTTCTATTGTGCATATTTGCTATTTATACCTCAAAGAACTTACGATGGTTTAACCATTATTATGAAAATACCTACATAAGTGTATAGAGATTCTTTAAATTATGACTTTTCAAGTAGTCAGGTTTGAGGATGATTTAGGTATTAAGTCGTAAATTCTCTCTAAAAATCTCCAATGAAAACTAATTACCGAACGAGTAATTACTAAACGGATGCGGTTCAAGGAGTTGGTAACTGACCAATTTCCATGCAACAATGTTTAAATAAAAATCCATAAAAATTAGTTTGTTGCGACGGCAGAGTTTGATTTACAATTTCACGGCAATAGATTTTGGTCAAAACGATTTTTTCAAAAAACTAATTAAAAAATCTAAATATTAAACTGTCTTCCAGAGTTCAAATTTAAAAGAAAATTAGGCAGGGAAAAAAGCCGGCGAGAAATAGTCCGGCGGGGAATAGTCCGTTTCCCACAGAAATGATAGCCAAAGAGACAGCACCATCTCACGGACAGTCATCGCATAAATTGACTGTGTTGTCTTTGGAATATTTAGTAATAAATTATGGTCTATATAAAAAAACAAAAATTAGACGTAACAACTACAAATCTCTCTTAATTAATACCTATACTAATTCAAAGATTATACTTAATTAAAATATAAGGATTATGTTTATTTTCCTCTACTCCAAATACAATTAACAGGTTTCCGCATCACGACTTTTAATTTGTTATTATATAGAAAAACCTTATAAACGAAGTTAAATTGGATTCATTTTTTCACAATTCAATGATAAAACTTTACTAATTGTAATTCTTGTAGGTATTTTAAAATTGGTCTGGGTGCAAGACAACTAATTTGTAAGTTTGATAATAATAGCAAATTAGGAAACTGAAATTTGTGAAATATGTTTCATGCAGTGATTCTTTTCTCTGATAGTACATCATCATAGTGATTCTTTTCTCTGATAGTACATCATCACAGTGATTCTTTTCTCTGATAGTACATCATCAGAGTGACTCTTTTCTCTGATAGTACATCATCATAGTGATTCTTTTCTCTGATAGTACATCATCACAGTGATTCTTTTCTCTGATAGTACATCATCACAGTGACTCTTTTCTCTGATAGTACATCATCACAGTGACTCTTTTCTCTGATAGTACATCATCACAGAGACTCTTATCTCTGATAGTGCATCATCACATTGACTCTTTTCCGATAGTACATCATCACAGTGATTCTTTTCTCTGATAGTACATCATCACAGTGACTCTTTTCTCTGATAGTACATCATCACAGTGACTCTTTTCTCTGATAGTACATCATCACAGTGACTCTTTTCTCTGATAGTACATCATCACAGAGACTCTTATCTCTGATAGTGCATCATCACATTGACTCTTTTCCGATAGTACATCATCACAGTGATTCTTTTCTCTGATAGTACATCATCACAGTGACTCTTTTCTCTGATAGTACATCATCACAGTGACTCTTTTCTCTGATAGTACATCATCACAGTGACTCTTTTCTCTGATAGTACATCATCACAGTGACTCTTTTCTCTGATAGTACATCATCACAGAGACTCTTATCTCTGATAGTACATCATCACATTGACTCTTTTCCGATATTACATCATCACAGTGACTCTTATCTCTGATAGTACATCATCACAGTGACTCTTTTCTCTGATTGTACATCATCACAGTGACTCTTATCTCTGATAGTACATCATCACAGTGACCCTTTTCTCTGATAGTACATCATCACATTGACTCTTCACCGATAGAACATCCTCACATTGACTCTTCGCCGATAGAACATCATCACAGTGACTCTTCACCGATAGAACATCATCACAGTGACTCTTCACTGATAGTACATCATCACGGTAAGTAAATTCTTTTCAGTTACATAACTAATTTTACAGAGCACACCTGTTCAAATCATTACTCTTCATGTTACCTTAACTATTTTCTTTTTAGTTAAAGATATCTCTCCATGAGCCTAAGAGGAGTCCTATTCAGATACACCTTTTCACTAATATTTTAGCCGCGGTGTGAATGAGTAATCCGGATGAAAGTCCAGAATATTGATAGCCTGCAGATCACATGGCAAAAAATAGTCGCCCTCTGAGTTTATTCACCGAATACGAGAGGGAGCATTAGTCGGATTTGAGGACTTTTATAGTGGAGGTTAAATATATTCGATGGGGAGAACCTATGAATTTATTCACAAAGATTTAAAAGGGAATATTAAACCAACACTAAATTAATTGATTTAAAGGAAAATAAGAAGTCTAACTTACAAAATTAAATAATTATTAGAGAAGAATTACTTCTGATATATTTTTGAAATAAACTATGCAATAATTGTCGGGTACAAGTGAATAATATTTGCAGAAAACTCTCCTAGTGTATAATTTAAACACAACTTGTTTGTCAGTGTGCTTGTTCCAGGAATTGTAATAGATAATCACAATAACGCTAATGGTAAAATGCTCATACATACATTAAACTTCTGATTTGCATTTACAAATGGAGATATTGTTTATATAGTTAAAAAACTGCTTCAATTGCAATAAAACAGTAAGTCAAGCCTCTGTACTCTATCTACTGGTTACACTACAGTAAGTCAAGCCTCTGTACTCTATCTACTGGTTACACTACAGTAAGTCAAGCCTCTGTACTCTATCTACTGGTTACACTACAGTAAGTCAAGCCTCGGTACTCTATCCACTGGTTACACTACAGTAAGTCAAGCCTCTGTACTCTATCTACTGGTTACACTACAGTAAGTCAAGCCTCTGTACTCTATCTACTGGTTACACTACAGTAAGTCAAGCCTCTGTACTCTATCTACTGGTTACACTACAGTAAGTCAAGCCTCTGTACTCTATCTACTGGTTACACTACAGTAAGTCAAGCCTCTGTACTCTATCTACTGGTTACACTACAGTAAGTCAAGCCTCTGTACTCTATCTACTGGTTACACTACAGTAAGTCAAGCCTCTGTACTCTATCCACTGATTACACTACAGTAAGTCAAGCCTCTGTACTCTATCTACTGGTTACACTACTGTAAGTCAAGCCTCTGTACTCTATCTACTGATTACAACACAGTAAGTCAAGCCTCTGTACTCTATCTACTGGTTACACTACAGTAAGTCAAGCCTCTGTACTCTGTCTACTGATTACACTACAGTAAGTCAAGCCTCTGTACTCTGTCTACTGATTACACTACAGTAAGTCAAGCCTCCATTCAATTACTGGGTATTTAGGAGATCTCTAATTTGCATTTGAAATCTCTCTGGATTTAATGCAGCAGATTTGTTGGGACAATTCATATGCTGGGGAATATTCATTTGGAGAATGGAAACGTTAGTGTGCACTTTATTTAGAGTGGTTGGTGGTTTTTATCCATTCACTTTGCACTCTATTTACTTCGATCGATAACTGTTTTACTCTTCGCCGGGCACTTTATTTACAGTGATCGATGATTGTTTTAAACCCTTCTCTATACACTTTATTTTTTATTGATTGATAGATTTTTTTTGGAGAAAGGGCAGTTGGGTCCAAGACAGTTGTGTCCTGACAATTGGGCCCAAGACAATTGAACCAATAAAAAAATTATGTTATTACAGTAGCAATGGTCTTCAATTAAGTATTTACCATAGTATTTGATAATAACGGACTCAGCTACAACACAGAGAATGAAGAGGTTAACTTATTTTAAAAAACAATTTGATGCTTTATTAATGTTTATTTCGTTGATAGGAAGGCCATTCAGAAGAAATAGATGATATCCTCTATCCAAACCAGGTTTCTGGATTGTCTACAACAGTGTCATGGAAAATCTACCTCATATCACTAATGCAATTGAAGATGGGCACAGAGCAATGGGCATCTCTACTTAATATCGTCACCCAATTACTTTCAATTTGATACATATAATCAAAATAAACCAAGATTCTATTCCTACATATAATAAAATTAAACCGAGATTCTAATTCATTCATATAATAAAATTACGCCTAAATAAATTTAGGCTTACAAATAAGAATGACTGAAATCAAGAAATTTGTGCAAGCAAATCGTGTCATTTAAAGTTTTCAGCCATCGTCATACTTTGATAAAGCTTTCAGTAAACGTTCAATATTAAATATGTTTGCATTGCTTTTATATACAAAAGTAAAATATTAATACTCCAGGATGTATACTGCAATAATTTAATTGAAGACAATTACCACTGCAATAACAGGCTAACACTCATTTATTATGACTCTTGTCACAATTTTTTCTATGCGCTTAATTGTCCTGAGTTCAATTGTCTTTGGGCTCGATTGTCTAAGGTCCAATAGTCGGCGGACCCAATTGTTTTGGACCCAATTGTCGGTCCACGGTTTTTTACCTCTACGTACCATCTCTCAAAGATCGAGGCCAATTTCACATACCATAGTTCACCAAGTTTTAGAATATGTAACTGTATAGTCGTAAGTATGTAGTCGTAAGTATGCAGTCGTAAGTATGTAGTCGTAAGTATGCAGTCGTAAGTATGCAGTCGTAAGTATGCAGTCGTAGGTATGCAGTCGTAAGTATGTAGTCGTAAGTATGCAGTCGTAAGTATGCAGTCGTAAGTATGCAGTCGTAAGTATGTAGTCGTAAGTATGCAGTCGTAAGTATGCAGTCGTAAGTATGTAGTCGTAAGTATGCAGTCGTAAGTATGTAGTCGTAAGTATGCAGTCGTAAGTATGCAGTCGTAAGTATGTAGTCGTAAGTATGCAGTCGTAAGTATGTAGTCGTAAGTATGTAGTCGTAAGTATATAGTCGTAAGTATGCAGTCGTAAGTATGCAGTCGTAAGTATGCAGTCGTAAGTATGCAGTCGTAAGTATGTAGTCGTAAGTATGCAGTCATAAGTATGCAGTCGTAAGTATGTAGTCGTAAGTATGCAGTCATAAGTATGCAGTCGTAAGTATGCAGTCGTAGGTATGTAGTCGTAAGTATGCAGTCATAAGTATGCAGTCGTAAGTATGTAGTCGTAAGTATGTAGTCGTAAGTATGCAGTCGTAAGTATGTAGTCGTAAGTATGCAGTCGTAAGTATGCAGTCGTAAGTATGCAGTCGTAGGTATGCAGTCGTAAGTATGTAGTCGTAAGTATGCAGTCGTAAGTATGCAGTCGTAAGTATGCAGTCGTAAGTATGTAGTCGTAAGTATGCAGTCGTAAGTATGCAGTCGTAAGTATGTAGTCGTAAGTATGCAGTCGTAAGTATGTAGTCGTAAGTATGCAGTCGTAAGTATGCAGTCGTAAGTATGTAGTCGTAAGTATGCAGTCGTAAGTATGTAGTCGTAAGTATGTAGTCGTAAGTATATAGTCGTAAGTATGCAGTCGTAAGTATGCAGTCGTAAGTATGCAGTCGTAAGTATGCAGTCGTAAGTATGTAGTCGTAAGTATGCAGTCATAAGTATGCAGTCATAAGTATGCAGTCGTAAGTATGTAGTCGTAAGTATGCAGTCATAAGTATGCAGTCGTAAGTATGCAGTCGTAAGTATGTAGTCGTAAGTATGCAGTCATAAGTATGCAGTCGTAAGTATGTAGTCGTAAGTATGCAGTCGTAAGTATGCAGTCGTAAGTATGCAGTCGTAAGTATGCAGTCGTAAGTATGCAGTCATAAGTATGCAGTCATAAGTATGCAGTCATAAGTATGCAGTCATAAGTATGCAGTCGTAAGTATGCAGTCGTAAGTATGCAGTCATAAGTATGCAGTCGTAAGTATGCAGTCGTAAGTATGCAGTCGTAAGTATGCAGTCGTAAGTATGCAGTCGTAAGTATGCAGTCGTAAGTATGTAGTCGTAAGTATGTAGTCATAAGTATGCAGTCGTAAGTATGCAGTCGTAAGTATGCAGTCGTAAGTATGCAGTCGTAAGTATGCAGTCATAAGTATGCAGTCATAAGTATGCAGTCATAAGTATGCAGTCATAAGTATGCAGTCGTAAGTATGCAGTCGTAAGTATGCAGTCATAAGTATGCAGTCGTAAGTATGCAGTCGTAAGTATGTAGTCGTAAGTATGCAGTCGTAAGTATGCAGTCGTAAGTATGCAGTCGTAAGTATGTAGTCGTAAGTATGCAGTCGTAAGTATGCAGTCGTAAGTATGTAGTCGTAAGTATGTAGTCGTAAGTATGCAGTCATAAGTATATAGTCGTAAGTATGCAGTCGTAAGTATGCAGTCGTAAGTATGTAGTCGTAAGTATGCAGTCGTAAGTATGCAGTCGTAAGTATGTAGTCGTAAGTATGCAGTCGTAAGTATGCAGTCATAAGTATATAGTCGTAAGTATGTAGTCGTAAGTATGCAGTCGTAAGTATGTAGTCGTAAGTATGCAGTCGTAAGTATGTAGTCGTAAGTATGTAGTCGTAAGTATGTAGTCGTAAGTATGCAGTCGTAAGTATGTAGTCGTAAGTATGCAGTCGTAAGTATGTAGTCGTAAGTATGCAGTCATAAGTATGCAGTCGTAAGTATGCAATCGTAAGTATGCAGTCGTAAGTATGCAGTCGTAAGTATGTATTCGTGAGTATGCAGTCGTAAGTATGCAGTCGTAAGTATGCAGTCGTAACTATGCAGTCGTAAGTATGTAGTCGTAAGTATGCAGACGTAAGTATGCAATCGTAAGTATGCAGTCGTAAGTATGTAGTCGTAAGTATACAGTCGTAAGTATGCAGTCGTAAGTATGTATTCGTGAGTATGCAGTCGTAAGTATGCAGTCGTAGGTATGCAGTCGTAAATATGCAGTCGTAGGTATTCAGTCGTAAGTATGCAGTCGAAGGTATTCAGTCGTAAGTATGCAGTCGTAAGTATGCAGTCGTAGGTATGTAGTCGTAAGTATGCAGTCGTAAGTATGCAGTCGTAGGTATGCAGTCGTAGGTATGCAGTCGTAAGTATGCAGTCGTAGGTATGCAGTCGTAGGTATACAGTCGTAAGTATGCAGTCGTAGGCATGCAGTCGTAGGTATACAGTCGTAAGTATGCAGTCGTAAGTATGCTGTCGTAAGTATGCAGTCGTAATTATGCAGTCGTAAGTATGCAGTCGTAAGTATGCAGTCGTAAGTATGCAGTCGTAGGTATTCAGTCGTAAGTATGCAGTCGTAATTATGCAGTCGTAAGTATGCAGTCGTAAGTATGCAGTCGTAAGTATGCAGTCGTAGGTATTCAGTCGTAAGTATGCAGTCGTAAGTATGCAGTCGAAGGTATTCAGTCGTAAGTATGCAGTCGTAAGTATGCAGTCGTAGGTATGCAGTCGTAAGTATGCAGTCGTAAGTATGCAGTCGTAAGTATGTAGTCGTAAGTATGCAGTCGTAAGTATGCAGTCGTAAGTATGTAGTCGTAAGTATGCAGTCGTAGGTATGCAGTCGTAAGTATGCAGTCGTAATTATGCAGTCGTAATTATGCAGTCGTAAGTATGCAGTCGTAGGTATGCAGTCGTAAGTATGCAGTCGTAGGTATTCAGTCGTAAGTATGCAGTCGTAGGTATGCAGTCGTAAGTATGCAGTCGTAATTATGCAGTCGTAGGTATGCAGTCGTAGGTATGCAGTCGTAAGTATGCAGTCGTAGGTATTCAGTCGTAAGTATGCAGTCGTAGGTATACAGTCGTAAGTATGCAGTCGTAAGTATGCTGTCGTAAGTATGCAGTCGTAAGTATGCAGTCGTAGGTATGCAGTCGTAAGTATGCAGTCGTAAGTATGCAGTCGTAAGTATGTAGTCGTAGGTATGCAGTCGTAAGTATGCAGTCGTAGGTATTCAGTCGTAAGTATGCAGTCGTAGGTATACAGTCGTAAGTATGCAGTCGAAGGTATTCAGTCGTAAGTATGCAGTCGTAAGTATGCAGTCGTAGGTATGCAGTCGTAAGTATGCAGTCGTAAGTATGCAGTCGTAAGTATGTAGTCGTAAGTATGCAGTCGTAAGTATGCAGTCGTAAGTATGTAGTCGTAAGTATGCAGTCGTAGGTATGCAGTCGTAAGTATGCAGTCGTAATTATGCAGTCGTAAGTATGCAGTCGTAAGTATGCAGTCGTAAGTATGCAGTCGTAGGTATGCAGTCGTAAGTATGCAGTCGTAAGTATGCAGTCGTAAGTATGTAGTCGTAAGTATGCAGTCGTAAGTATGCAGTCGTAAGTATGTAGTCGTAAGTATGCAGTCGTAGGTATGCAGTCGTAAGTATGCAGTCGTAATTATGCAGTCGTAAGTATGCAGTCGTAGGTATGCAGTCGTAAGTATGCAGTCGTAGGTATTCAGTCGTAAGTATGCAGTCGTAGGTATGCAGTCGTAAGTATGCAGTCGTAATTATGCAGTCGTAAGTATGCAGTCGTAGGTATGCAGTCGTAAGTATGCAGTCGTAGGTATTCAGTCGTAAGTATGCAGTCGTAGGTATGCAGTCGTAGGTATGCAGTCGTAAGTATGCAGTCGTAAGTATGCAGTCGTAAGTATGCAGTCATAGGTATGCAGTCGTAAGTATGCAGTCGTAGGTATTCAGTCGTAAGTATGCAGTCGTAAGTATGCAGTCGTAGGTATTCAGTCGTAAGTATGCAGTCGTAAGTATGCAGTCGTAGGTATGCAGTCGTAAGTATGCAGTCGTAAGTATGCAGTCGTAATTATGCAGTCGTAAGTATGCAGTCGTAGGTATGCAGTCGTAAGTATGCAGTCGTAGGTATTCAGTCGTAAGTATGCAGTCGTAATTATGCAGTCGTAAGTATGCAGTCGTAGGTATGCAGTCGTAAGTATGCAGTCGTAGGTATTCAGTCGTAAGTATGCAGTCGTAAGTATGCAGTCGAAGGTATTCAGTCGTAAGTATGCAGTCGTAAGTATGCAGTCGTAGGTATGCAGTCGTAAGTATGCAGTCGTAAGTATGCAGTCGTAATTATGCAGTCGTAAGTATGCAGTCGTAGGTATGCAGTCGTAAGTATGCAGTCGTAGGTATTCAGTCGTAAGTATGCAGTCGTAGGTATGCAGTCGTAAGTATGCAGTCGTAACTATGCAGTCGTAAGTATGCAGTCGTAAGTATGCAGTCATAGGTATTCAGTCGTAAGTATGCAGTCGTAAGTATGCAGTCGTAGGTATGCAATCGTAGGTATGCAGTCGTAAGTATGCAGTCGTAAGTATGCAGTCGTAAGTATGCAGTCGTAAGTATGCAGTCGTAGGTATGCAGTCGTAAGTATGCAGTCGTAAGTATGCAGTTGTAGGTATTCAGTCGTAAGTATGCAGTCGTAAGTATGCAGTCGTAGGTATTCAGTCGTAAGTATGCAGTCGTAGGTATGCAGTCGTAGGTATACAGTCGTAAGTATGCAGTCGTAACTTTGCAGTCGTAAGTATGCAGTCGTAGGTATTCAGTCGTAAGTATGCAGTCGTAAGTATGCAGTCATAAGTATGCAGTCGTAAGTATGCAGTCGTTAAGTATGCAGTCGTAATATGATCGCATTCAACTCAGATCAAATTTCTACCCGATATCTTCCATTCCATTTGACGTATAGACTCATTTCCCAATTTGCAATTCATATTTGCAATCTTGAGAAGAAACATTGAATGTAAACACGTCGGCAATATGATTCTGAATGGATTATCCTCTCCTTTTCTTTATCTTCATGATTTATTAATATACGCAGCTATGATTGAGTTTGCATGTTGCTGAATAGAAATGTATTATAAACTCATTCTTCTAATAATCAAACATTAAGTGATGTAAGATTTTCTTTTTAACTCCAAACTCCATTTCAGTAAAGCATTTCCTAATGTATTTTGATGGACGGGAGGGAAAATGAACTGAAACTAAGAGTAGCGAACAAAACTTCCGGTAAAGTTAGAACCTGAACATTGGGAAAAACTTGAGTATAATTTTATGGTATGGGTATTATTATTGCTATAGGTATAATGGTTATTATATTTACTATAGGTATAAGTTACCACTATAGGTATTATAGTGACTGCAAGTATAGGAAGAATGCAGGGAAGTTACGTATTATCGGTCGATTTCACATCTTCGGCCATACAAATAAGAAATAACAATATAATAATTATTATATTGTTACCGGCAGTTATCATTGTTAAATGTTATTTTTATTGGTATCCTTGATACCTGCAGGTATCATGGATACCAACTGAAAATAAATATTAGAATTGAATAATAATTATTATACCAGTTTCTCTTGTTTGGCGGAAGATGTGGAACCGACTAATAATTCGTAACATGTCCTAAATGTACCTGTGTATCTTCATGTTGCAGGTATAATTCCCAAACATAAAAAGTTTCTATGTTTCCTCAAGATATAAAAACTAAGATTCTCTCACATTTGACGTGTTAAGTCGCTGTGGGCGTTAGAAACAGACCTACAGTTCTGAAAAGTTGATCGGGATTCCCGAAATACACGGGAATTCAGTGAATAAAAGAGAACACAGGCGGACAGACATGGAATTCAGAGTGTTGCTGGTCCTCCTCCGTGTGACGCTTTGGCTCTAATTGTTTGTGAAGAGGAAGGTGATGGCAAAATAAAACCAGGAATTAGGAGCAATAGCGGGGTGCGATGTTTGCACTGCTGAGTGAATGGAGCAGTCGTCAGGAACAGGGGGAATTGGAGTGGGATTTGGAGTGGGAATGGTAGGAATTGAAGTGGGAATGGTTTGAATTGGAGTGGGAATGGTAGGAATTGGAGTGGGAATGATAGGAATTGGAGTGGGAATGGTAGGAATTGGAGTGGGAATGGTAGGTATTGAAGTGGGAATGATAGGAATTAGAGTGGGAATGATAGGAATTGGAGTGGGAATGGTAGGTATTGAAGTGGGAATGGTAGCAATTATAGTGGGAATGATAGGAATTGGAGTGGGATTGGTAGGAATTGAAGTGGGAATGGTAGGAATTGAAGAGGGAATGGTTGGAATTGGAGTGGGAATGGTAGGAATTGAAGTGGAATGGTAGGAATTGAAGTGGGAATGGTAGGAATTGAAGTGAAATGGTTGGAATTGGAGTGGGAATGATAGGAATTGGAGTGGGAATGGTAGGAATTGAAGCGGGAATGGTTGGAATTGGAGTGGGAATGGTAGAAATTGAAGTGGGAATGGTAGGAATTGGAGTGGGAATGGTAGGAATTGAAGTGGAATGGTAGGAATTGAAGTGGGAATGGTAGGAATTGAAGTGGAATGGTTGGAATTGGAGTGGGAATGGTAGGAATTGAAGTGGGAATGGTAGGAATTGAAGTGAGAATGGTAAGACTTGGAGTGGGAATGGTAGGAATTGTAGTGGGAATGATAGCAATTGGAGTGGAAATGGTTGGAATTGGAGTAGGAATGTTTGGAATTATAGTGGGAATGGTAGGAATTAAAGTGGGAATAGTAGGAATTGGAGTGAGAATGGTAAGACTGTTGGTTTATATGGTATTTTATAAGAATAATAACTAATGAATATAATTGCTAATATAAATTTAACTCCAATTTATAAATGTTCATATCGTAATTAATATTTTAATTATTCAGGTACACATAAAACACCAAATAAAAGCGTTTGTAATTAATTAAATAATTCTATTAAGACACACTTTCTCATTTTTGTTAATTTTTTGTTCTATATTTCCATTATGTTCCATTATGTTCTATATTTTTCAACGTCAGAGTTTCGGACGACAATTAGATGTCTTCAGACGCAAAAAATACGATTTGGTGAAACTAATGAAATAGTTCTGAACTCTTCCTTCGAACGAACTAATTAGCACAACTTCATGGACAACTTTAAGATTCTATACCAATTTTTACTCACAACTTTTCCAATTGGATTCGACAAAACAATTCGGGAACCTCCGGAAAATAACCACTGTGTGAAAACAGGTCTTTAAAACGTATCCATCTGGTCTATTGACGAAAAAATTATTTATTAGACGTAAAGAAAGAAATTGGGAAGTCGGGTAAGTTCCGAATTTTCGGTCACTACTACATCTTCGGTCATGTAAGAAAAACGATATTAAAATTGTTATTAGATAGCACTCTGTAATAATAACAATTTTTATATCGTTTTTTCTTATATGTCCGAAGATGTAGTACTGACCGATAATTCGGAACTTACCCTATATTTTGAACTTTTATAATGATTACTACAATAGTATTTATCATCTTTCAAACTTGAAGCTTAGGAATAAAAGTCCTTTTTTAACTAATAAATTCTATTTATTTCCATATCATTATTCAAATTAAGGTTTGCAATGAGATATAAATGATTCTCCCGATTCTATTATCGGAACTCGATATTATAATTCACAGCAAAACTAAGAAGATGAAATTTACCCGATAAGAACTATGACGTCATTCGTGGTAAAGAAAAAAGTATTTAGAATGAAAAGGAGGGAACATTTGTAGGGATGGGAGGGTAACTCCTTCTCTTCTTTCCTCCAATGAAGGTGACACCTTGTCCTTATTTTCCTCCAATGAAGGCGATTTTTTCCATATTTTCCTTCAATGAAGATGAATTTTTTCATATTTTTCTTCAATGAAGGCGAATTTTTCTATATTTTCCATCAATGGACTCTACATCCTCCCCTTCTTTCCTCCAATGGAGACTAATTCCTCCCCTCCTCTTTTCTACTCCCCCTCCACACCCCCTCCATAAGGTGACAGCTCCAGAATACTAATCTTAGATTACACTTCGAAGATTTATTGGATTCAGAAATATTATTGAATGGAGGAATAAATAATGAGTCTCTTTCAAGTTGGTGGAAATTTAATTTACAAAAAAAATTGAGTCCTTGCATTTGAAAATAATTTATATATTTACATACAATATAAAAACGATGCTACTGTAAGTAAGTAGGTAGGTATAATATTAACATACTTAAATTTATAAATATTAACTAATATTGTTTATATATTCTTATTTGTTGAATATACACTATATATTAAATGTTTATAACATTTCACATCACTTATAGATGTTTCAATTGAAAACTAGTGTTGTTACAATATGCTTTTAAAATCATAGATCCCTGGAATATTATAGACGGAGAGAATTAAAGAGTATTGAATCATTCTACACCAACGGCATATAGTATTCGATACCATTTCATTTCTTCTGTGATATTCTTAACATCTATGATTTCAAAAGCCTATTGTCACAACGCTATTGATGTCTCTTTCAATAATCATAGTTCATTCACGATGGACACGGTATGCTTTATAATTCTATCTGTGTTTCGTAAATACGTTATTATACCTTTTAGAAAATAAGAAGATTAATATAGTTGCCTGTAACATACCAGATATGTGTGATAAAAAAACGATTGGAATTAGAAGGCTCCTGTGATTTACGTTGTATATAAATTTCAACCTTATGGAAAAAATAGGAAATAGATTCAGTAATAATAAATTATTTTTCTGTTTAACCGGAAACAATACAAAACTACCAATAACATAGATATCAATATACGATTTTTTCTTGTAAAGAATGGAAAAATATTGTCTTAAAAAATATTAAATGTTACTATATGAATGAATTAAATTGTTTTTCTCGCTGCGTTTATTACTTCATTTGTTATTTATATACATTATGTAGTCCCATTATTAATATACATTATTATCTATGTACATTCTTTATATACATTATCTATGTACATTATATTTAGTCCCATTATTTATATACATTTTTAGTCCCAATATTAATATACATTAATTATACACATTATTTATACCAGTTGCAGTTTTTATCACAGTGTTACATCAATGTGCTCAGCTGCTAAACCGTATGGGGAACTTATTAAAAAAGACCAAACTTTTAAAGGTAAAAAAGTTCCTGGAATTATTCAGTTAGTGGAAATATTTTACATGCAATGGAAAATTGCTTGAATTAAAGTACATGTTATTTGCGAGGTTAAAAAGATGTATAAAAATGATTGATTGTGTTATGATATAATTATCACGATGGAATAGAACATAAATATGAGGTATTTTATCCCTGAAAAGTTTTTTTTAATTATAAATGTTTATTAGGGAGATTAAAATGTAATTTGGATAGATTATAAAATGTAATTTAGATAGATTATAAAATGTAGTTTAGATAGATTATAAAATGTAATTTAGATAGATTATAAAATGTAATTTAGATAGATTATAAAATGTAATTTAGATAGATTATAAAATGTAATTTAGATAGATTATAAAATGTAATTTAGATAGATTATAAAATGTAATTTAGATAGATTAAAATGTATATTTGATTGATTAAAATATAATTTTTAATACCTAATTCTTTTATTTGTATTGAAATATAAAAAAATAGAAGGTAGAAATGAGTAAGTAAATTATATACCTAGTTTTTAGGAGGAGAATTTACCTTTGTAGTTTTTGGTAAATATTATAAGCCTTCAAGGCACTAGTTTACTAGGGTAAGTTACGAATTATCGGTCGGTTTAGTAATTATGTAGTACTGACCAATAATTCGTAACTTACCCTATCAGTAAATAAGACGTAGGGTGGATTCAGTATTATCGGACTACTCGATTCTGCCGAACGTATTAGCTTCAAATCGTTATTTTGATTAATATATAGATTTTTTCTCTGAAACGTCCGAAAATATGGAACCATCCAATAAATCAGAATTTACCCTACTACTGTTTTTAAATAAAATGTGGAAACCGTTTTGTCTATAATTGCAGATTACAAATTTCAAAGTGTAAATTATGAGAGACGTAATGCAGTTTCTCAAGATTATTATTAGTTAATTGTGTAGGTCCTGTTACTCATTTATTAAGAATTCAATTGATAATTTAGAATTAAAATCACATGCATACAAATATACAGTATGGGCCACAAAAATGTTTCCGCTTTTTCAAATACTTGTAAATCGTTAGCCAATGGACGAAAAAACTGTATCTTAGTCTCTTTTTGTCCACCTCTTATTGTACTATTAACAGGTAAAAACATTTTTGAACTAATGGACATAGTTTAAGAACAGGTAAGCAAAGAGTGAGGGTGATTATTTTTGTCATAGAGCAAAGGTCATTCTCAGAGCTAACTCTGTGATTTTACTCACTAAAAGGCAGTGAATAAAAGAGGGAAAAATTACAATGGTAGACATTTTAATACAGGGTGCTTACACTTAATTTGTATTGCTTTAATTTTCCACAGACTTTATGAGGCGCTGTTGATAGAATGACTGTTCAACCCATTTCGTGACGGACAGACCGACCGACTGAAAAACAGAGCAGACCAACAGTAGAAAAAAAATGATAGCAAAGCATTAGTAAACAATGCTAATTATTTTTCTTTTTAATATGAGTTTCTGAATAAAAGTGTGACACATGGACGAACGGCCGCGGCTCTTATTATAGTACATATTTAAGAATTAATTATCCTTCTGACACTGAACGTACAACAGAAACGTAATATATCATAGTTTTATCTTCTTGAAAAGGTTTATTTCTAGTGACGTCATTGATTTATTCCCCAGCTTATTTCAACATAAATGTGAACAACGACCCCTAATATAACAGTATTCATTATTCAAGTTTACTATTAATACCAAATTTCAATCTGGACTTTAACTGCCATAGTTGATGCATTCTTCAATACCAATTCAGTGCCTGAAGCTTCGGATCAGCTTCTCAAAATCCTGAGTTTGGTGGGTAAAGCCCCCAAATTGGAATGCAAGGGGTGGTGGTCAGCCATTCCTTTCATGCCAAATAATTCTCTGCATCCAAGGGAAATTAGAAATTGGTTTACTGCTCCATCAGCTCAATATTGACTGGGGCAGGGAAGTGACTTCACGACCAAATATTTCTCGTCAGTGCTGATGAAACGCATTTGTAGTTTTGATGGCTCTGTTTGACAAACAGAGAATTCGGCCCAATTTGTTTATAAGAGCATAGTTTTATTAAAGATATGAATTCAATTTAAAAGAGAATTTACATAATATCAATTCATTCTCATTGCACCATGTCATTTAATATTATCGTCAAATTAGCTTCTTTTCGATCATTACTCTTTTTTGGAGTAAAAGATGGTGGAGGAAGTAATAACATTATCACACAATATCTTCATGTCATTATCTGATTGGACAAGAGAGAGTAGACGTTATACCAACTGCTTCGTGTCAGTCTCTCATTGGACAAGAGAATGTAGAGGTCATACCATTTGCTTCGTGTCTGTCTCTCATTGGACAAAAGAGGGTAGACGTCATACCAACTGCTTCGTGTCTGTCTCTCATTGGACAAGAGAATGTAGACTTCATACCAACTGCTTCGTGTCTGTCTCTCATTGGACAAGAGAGAGTAGACGTCATACCAACTGCTTCGTGTCTGTCTCTCATTGGACAAGAGAATGTAGACGTCATACCAACTGCTTCGTGTCTGTCTCTCTTTAGACAAGAGAAAGTAGACGTCATTCCAAACTGCTTCAGGCTATCTCATATTGTAGTTTATTTTTATAATCTAAAATTATAAGTGATTTATCTATTACTTTTCAGATAAACTGTAGCCATTTCACTTGCTATTCATTTATTTCCTGTTCAATTACTAAAATGTTAATTCGAAATCACATTTTAAATAGAATATGTTTACATTTAATCTCTTATTTGATAATGCAAAGATTACCGTATATATTATTCAAATGCACATCCGTCGATATATGATGTCGGAAACAAGTTAATGGGAGTAAGTTATAGCAGACAGCTTTTGCATTGTTAAAATAGTTAAATCGTTATTATTGAGGAACAAGAGTAAGAAAATGATTATCAATTATGATGATATTTGGTATCAAGGGATAATTTCTAGGTTAATTAAATTCTTTGCATAAATTCATTTTATGTTATACTTTATTTCTTTAATTTAACTAAATACTGAATGCTGTCACCGTTATTTGTGTCCCTTTCCGTTACATTCTTTGGTAAGTGACTGCATTCACAAAGTAGCTTTTCTGCATCAATGATCTTTGTAACCGACTGATGGTTTGTGACTTTGATCAAGAAGCCATTTTTCTATATGACTGCTTCTTCGAAATCCTTGTAATGAACTTATCTTTTACGTCAAAAATATTACCGTTGGCTCCGAATAAAACATTAAATACCCAATAAATAGATTAGTACATTTTTATATTTAATTAGAGAAATTCACTTCCCTCTCATTCACTTCTCTCACTTCTCTCTCATTCATTATTCTCTCATTGACTGCTCTCTCATTCACTTTCCTCTCATTCACTTCCTACTCATTCACTTTCCTCTCATTCACTTCCCTCTCATTCACTTCCCTCTCATTCACTACCCTCTCATTCACTTCTCTCTCATTCACTTCCTTCTCATTCACTTCCCTCTCATTCACTTCCCTCTCATTCACTTCCCTCTCATTCACTTCCCACCTATTCACTTCCTTTTCATTCACTTCCCTCTCATTCACTTCCCTCTCATTCACTGTCCTCCTATTCACTTCCCTCTCATTCACTTCCCTCTCATTCACTTCTCTCTCATTCACTTCTCTCTCATTCACTTCCCTCTCATTCACTTCCTTCTCATTCACTTCCTTTTCATTCACTTCCCTCTCATTCACTTCCTTCTCATTCACTTCCCTCTCATTCACTTCCTTCTCATTCACTTCCTTCTCATTCACTTCCTTCTCATTCACTTCCTTCTCATTCAATCACAGCAGTATTTGGTCGGTTAGAATAAATTTTCTGTTTGTTTATTGAGTGCTGGATCTAACAGAGCGAAAACTGTAAGCCTCTTCCAGAAATATTCGAAATGGCAGAAGATGGAGCGATAGTTATTATTTCGGCTTTGAAAGCCGCAGTAACCTAAACTGAAAATGAAACAAAATATGTAGAGGTACTATCAGAGAAAAGTGTATCTGTGATGATGTACTATCAGAGAGAAGAGTATCTGTGATGATGTACTATCAGAGAAAAGAGTCACTGTGATGATGTACTATCAGAGAAAAGTGTATCTGTCATGATGTGCTATCAGAGAAAAGAGTCACTGTGATGATGTACTATCAGAGAGAAGAGTATCTGTGATGATGTACTATCAGAGAAAAGAGTCACTGTGATGATGTACTATCAGAGAAAAGTGTATCTGTGATGATGTACTATCAGAGAGAAGAGTATCTGTGATGATGTACTATCAGAGAAAAGAGTCACTGTGATGATGTACTATCAGAGAAAAGTGTATCTGTGATGATGTGCTATCAGAGAAAAGAGTCACTGTGATGATGTACTATCAGAGAGAAGAGTATCTGTGATGATGTACTATCAGAGAAAAGTGTATCTGTGATGATGTACTATCAGAGAGAAGAGTATCTGTGATGATGTACTATCATAGAAAAGAGTCACTGTGATGATGTACTATCAGAGAAAAGTGTATCTGTGATGATGTGCTATCAGAGAAAAGAGTCACTGTGATGATGTACTATCAGAGAGAAGAGTATCTGTGATGATGTACTATCAGAGAAAAGAGTCACTGTGATGATGTACTATCAGAGAAAAGTGTATCTGTGATGATGTGCTATCAGAGAAAAGAGTCACTGTGATGATGTACTATCAGAGAGAAGATTCACTGTGATGATGTACTATCAGAGAAAAGAGTCACTGTGATGATGTACTATCAGAGAGAAGAGTCACTGTGATGATGTACTATCAGAGAAAAGAGTCAATGTGATGATGTACTATCAGAGAAAAGAGTCACTGTGATGATGTACTATCAGAGAAAAGTTTATCTGTGATGATGTACTATCAGAGAGAAGAGTATCTGTGATGATGTACTATCAGAGAGATGAATCACTGTGATGATGTACTATCAGAGAAAAGAGTCACTGTGATGATGTACTATCAGAGAAATGAGTCATTGTGATGATGTACTATCAGAGAAAAGAGTCACTGTGATGATGTACTATCAGAGAAAAGTGTATCTGTGATGATGTACTATCAGAGAAAAGTGTATCTGTGATGATGTACTATCAGAGAAAAGTGTATCTGTGATGATGTACTATCAGAGAAAAGAGTCACTGTGATGATGTACTATCAGAGAAAAGAGTCACTGTGATGATGTACTATCAGAGAAAAGAGTCACTGTGATGATGTACTATCAGATAAAAGAGTCACTGTGATGATGTACTATCAGAGAAAAGAGTCACTGTGATGATGTACTATCAGAGAAAAGAGTCACTGTGATGATGTACTATCAGAGAAAAGAGTCACTGTGATGATGTACTATCAGATAAAAGAGTCACTGTGATGATGTACTATCAGAGAAAAGAGTCACTGTGATGATGTACTATCAGAGAAAAGAGTCACTGTGATGATGTACTATCAGAGAAAAGAGTCACTGTGATGATGTACTATCAGAGAAAAGAGTCACTGTGATAATGTACTATCAGAGAAAAGAGTCACTGTGATGATGTACTATCAGAGAAAAGAGTCACTGTGATGATGTACTATCAGAGAAAAGAGTCACTGTGATGATGTACTATCAGAGAAAAGAGTCACTGTGATGATGTACTATCAGAGAAAAGAGTCACTGTGATGATGTACCATCAGAGAAAAGTGTATCTGTGATGATGTACTATCAGAGAAAAGTGTATCTGTGATGATGTACTATCAGAGAAAAGAGTCACTGGGATGATGCACTATCTGAGAAAAGAGTCACTGTGATGATGCACTATCAGAGAAAAGAGTCACTGTGATGATGCACTATCAGAGAAAAGAGTCACTGTGATGATGTACTATCAGAGAAAAGAGTCACTGTAATGATGCAACACTATCAGAGAAAAGAGTCACTGTGATGATGCACTATAGGAGAAAAGAGTCACTGTGATGATGTACTATCAGAGAAAAGAGTCACTGTAATGATGCAACACTATCAGAGAAAAGAGTCACTGTGATGATGCACTATAGGAGAAAAGAGTCACTGTGATGATGTATACTATCAGAGAAAAGAGTCACTGTGATGATGTACTATTAGAGAAAAGAGTCACTGTGATGATGTACTATAAGATAAAAGAGTCACTGTGATGATGTACTATCAGAGAAAAGAGTCATTGTTATGATGTACTATCAGAGAAAAGAGTCACTGTGATGATGTACTATCAGACAAAAGAGTCACTGTGATGATATACTATCAGAGAAAAGAGTCACTGTGATGATGTACTATCAGAGAAAATAGTCACTGTGATGATCTACTATCAGACAAAAGAGTCACTGTGATGATGTACTATCAGAGAAAAGAGTCACTGTGATGATGTATACTATCAGAGAAAAGAGTCACTGTGATGATGTACTATCAGAGAAAAGAGTCACTGTGATGATGTACTATCAGAGAGAAGAGTCACTGTGATGATGTACTATCAGAGAAAAGAGTCACTGTGATGATGTACTATCAGAGAGAAGAGTCACTGGTCCGAATGCCCTGAGAGAAAATAACTACCCAGCTAACCATTTCTTCTCTGTCCCGCGTGGACAGCAGGGGAAATCCTCGTTAGCGAGGGATAGTGAGGGGCGAGGGATTTAAGACATCTTAAGACGTATCAAATCTCACTTACTTTCCACGTCTTAAAAAGTGGGACTCACCCTGTCTGTCCCACGGAGTATATCTCAGGTGTGTCCCACGTGCGCTGTCACACGTCTATACCACGTTTTAAATCCCACTCACATCCCACATCTTGAACAAGAGGGGTGTCCCACGTTTTGAATCTCACTGAAATCCCACGTCTGTCGCATTTCGGATGTCCCACGTCTGTCCGAAGAGGGATATTCAACGTCTTTACACGTCTTTACCGCGTCTTGAATCGCACGTCTGCCCCAAGCGAGATGTCTCTCGTCTGTTTTACGCTGGAAAAAATAAATGTATCAGTATTTGTAAACAGGGAGTGGAAATGTATTCATTGTGTCCATATCTACTCTTGCTCTATTGAGTCGTGGTGCAAATCTTAATGGTAAAAATATCTATACATAGTGCAACAAGTTCATTCTAAAGACTGATTCACACATTATAATTAAACAGTGTGAATTCTCACGTATTTTAAAATTACTTTCAATTTAAGCCTTGAAATAATAATTTCCCTTTAAAATAATTAATGTTCTAATAACAAGAAACTGTATTCCTTAAATCTTTCCTTCTTATACAAACCACAATATCAACTTCATGAGAGTTTTTAGCTTTCTGAACTTTTCCAATATTTCTAAACTTTGCGCGCCAGAAATTAGTAAAAAAAAGTACATGCGGTAAAAAATCCTAAACGCTGCAGCCAGAATCTTAATGACTATACAATCTTTTAAATTAGTTATTCCTGTAACAGTCTGAGATTTTGAAGGTTGAATATCATTTGTTCTACTATATGATAAAGAATATCAGAATAAAATTAGATATTTTCAAATCACGCTTGTTTAATCTATGGATAAAATATGTAGTTTCCTATCGATCAAATCATGAAAAATGTAACGTCTAAAAAAGTATTGTTTAACAGATTATAAGTAGCTATAGAGCCTATATTTATAGTTCCTGTGCTTTAAGCGCTATTTTGACTATGAAAATATAGTTTTATAGCTCTTATGATCAAATTAGTAATTAGTAATTATGATATAAAATCTATAATAAATCTTCCTTTACATGTGTTATTTGTCTATAACAGAATATTATAGTGTTAATATAATTATACTTGCATGAGACATTTAAATTTTTATTCCATAACATTCACATTTTTACAGTAATATTCTACAGAAAACGTACTAACATAATTATTGGTAAGTTAAACTGAATTGAAAATTTATATATTTAAATAAATTGAAAAAAGTTTATCAAAATTTTGAATGATTTTGAGCAACAAAAATTAGAAAAAGCGTAACAACAGAAAATGTTATTCATTTCTTTAAATAATTTGTAATTGTTGACATTGAACTTTGACATTGTTTTCGGGTAACATTTGTTTGGGTTTATTTCATGCTGTTAGTTTATTGGAAAATAAGAAATATAAACTAAAATTAAGAAATAAATTTTTATTTACAACTTAATATGAAAAGCATACAAACAAATATACACAACTACCACGAAAATTACTTAAGTTTTACGAATAATAAACAAACATTAACTATAAAATATCCACCAATAAATATGACATATATGAATAGAATGGTTACTATGGAAAAATAATTAACAAAATTATCTATAATGGAGTATAAAAGAAAAATTATGAATTTTAAGTCATTCTCTTCTATAATATCGACTATTTCAAAACTATAGGACTACCTTTTCTGACTATACAATTTCTTTTAAGAACTATGGATACTAATTTTAGAACTATGGATACTAATTTTAGAACTATGGATACTAATTTTAGAACTATGGATACTAATTATAGAACTATGGATACTAATTTTAGAACTATGGATACTAATTTTAGAACTATGGATACTAATTTTAGAACTATGGATACTAATTTTAGAACTATGGATACTAATTATAGAACTATGGATACTAATTTTAGAACTATGGATACTAATTTTAGAACTATGGATACTAATTTTAGGACTATGGATACTAATTTTAGAACTATGGATACTAATTTTAGAACTATGGATACTAATTTTAGAACTATGGATACTAATTTTAGAACTATGGATACTAATTTTAGAACTATGGATACTAATTATAGAACTATGGATACTAATTTTAGAACTATGGATACTAATTTTAGAACTATGGATACTAATTTTAGGACTATGGATACTAATTTTAGAACTATGGATACTAATATTAGGACTATGGATACTAATATTAGAACTATGGATACTAATTTTAGAACTATGGATACTAATTTTAGAACTATGGATACTAATTTTAGGACTATGGATACTAATTTTAGAACTATGGATACTAATATTAGAACTATGGATACTAATTTTAGAACTATGGATACTAATTTTAGAACTATGGATACTAATTATAGAACTATGGATACTAATTTTAGAACTATGGATACTAATATTAGAACTATGGATACTAATTTTAGAACTATGGATACTAATTTTAGAACTATGGATACTAATTTTAGGACTATGGATACTAATTTTAGAACTATGGATACTAATATTAGAACTATGGATACTAATTTTAGAACTATGGATACTAATTTTAGAACTATGGATACTAATTATAGAACTATGGATACTAATTTTAGAACTATGGATACTAATTTTAGAACTATGGATACTAATTTTAGAACTATGGATACTAATTTTAGAACTATGGATACTAATTTCAGAACTATGGATACTAATTTTAGAACTATGGATACTAATTTTAGGACTATGGATACTAATTTTAGAACTATGGATACTAATATTAGAACTATGGATACTAATTTTAGAACTATGGATACTAATTTTAGAACTATGGATACTAATTTCAGAACTATGGATACTAATTTTAGATCTATGGATACTAATTTCAGAACTATGGATACTAATTTTAGGACTATGGATACTAATTTCAGAACTATGGATACTAATTTTAGGACTATGGATACTAATTTTAGAACTATGGATACTAATATTAGAACTATGGATACTAATTTTAGAACTATGGATACTAATTTTAGAACTATGGATACTAATTTTAGAACTATGGATACTAATTTTAGAACTATGGATACTAATTTCAGAACTATGGATACTAATTTTAGGACTATGGATACTAATTTCAGAACTATGGATACTAATTTCAGAACTATGGATACTAATTTTAGATGCATTACGACTAGTTTCGTAAGAAACTATAAATCCGTGATCTAAAAATTGAACAATATTTGATTGAATATTACTAAAAATTATTAATTTAACATACCTATTTAAATTTTTGTAATTTCTAAGATTCAGAAATATCATCATTCTGGATATCTACACTCAGAATAATCACACTCAGAATATCTACACTCAGAATAATCACACTCAGAATATCATCATTCTGGATATCTACACTCAGATTATCTACACTCAGAATATCTACACTCAGAATATCTACACTCAGAATATAAACACTCCGTACACTCTATAAAATCTCTCAAATTTCTTATCATGTCTCCCTCTCTTCCCATCAAAACAAATTTAGGTTTTCTCCCGTAACTTTTCTGGAAGTCTTCAAAATATAAAAAGTTTCACGTTAATGTACTTCAAGGGAAATATTCGCTACGAACCTGAGGCACTTGTCACAATATTAAAATAACTAAAAATAAGGAAATAATAAAAGAAAATGATAAAAATGGTGGACATATGCCAAATTCTGTAATGTTATCTTATTTTATTCAAATTTTGTTCGGTCAGGTATTCTCCATGAATTAAATTTCTTACTTGCGGCTGTTGCTTCCAGCTGTTCAGATAACTAAAATTTATAAAACTACTTAATTAACTCTGCTAATTTTACTTGCTTGTATAACGACGAAATTAGGCCTATTTTCCAGATGAAATGGATTGAAATGGAATTTGCTATTTTATCCTAGATACGATCAGAGCTATAGTATTCTAGATACGATCAGAGCTATAGTATCCTAGATACGATCAGAGCTATAGTATCCTAGATACGATCAGAGCTATAGTATCCTAGATACGATCAGAGCTATAGTATCCTAGATACGATCAGAGCTATAGTGTCCTAGATGCGATCAGAGCTATAGTATTCTAGATACGATCAGAGCTATAGTATCCTAGATACGATCAGAGCTATAGTATCCTAGATACGATCAGAGCTATAGTATCCTAGATATGATCAGAGCTATAGTATCCTAGATACGATCAGAGCTATAGTATCCTAGATGTGATCAGAGCTATGGTATCCTAGATACGATCAGTAAATAATTATTGCTCCACATACCATGACTATTTTGTTAAAAATATTAAACATGCTTCGTTAATAAAAATTGAATAATGAAGTGAATGATTACCCTTCAAGTTACTTTATGCAGAAGGTATGTTTTGATCGGCGTTTTATGTATATATTTATTTGTAATCTTGTTATTCGCATAACTCAAAAAGTATTGAACCAAATGGCCTGAAATTTAATGGGACTATTGGACATTATCCTGGAAAATTTTGATATATTTTAGGAGTGATCAGGTCAAAGGTCAAAGTCACATAAATGTTTTTTTTTTGTCATAAGACGATTCATATGAATGAAGCATTAAATTATTCAGTGTTCTGTTACCCACATTATCATACCAAGAACAAAAAAGATATAGGCGGTGAAGGTATGTGCTCTACGAGTGCCCATCTAGTTTTATTTATACTAAAATTATATACTGTACCATTATCGTTACCATTTATTTAATATCTTTAGCTAAATCTGAGGGCCAGGAACAGAATAAAGTGTGGAGAGTTAAATGACACAAATATTATAACTATTGCGAATGAGCAAATCTATTAATTATTATCTAATATACGATGAGTTTAAACAAATAACTGTATCGAATATCTTTTGTTTTATTTAAACTGAAGATAGCATAAGATTAATATTTGACTATAAATGTATGCAGATAAAACACTCCGGTCTGTTTTTTAAGAATTTTCAAACTTCCTGTTTGTTTTCGAATATGAAATTTGAGAATGTTTGTGAGTTTCCAAGACGAAAATATTTGAAATTTAAATGGACAATATTATTCATATATAATTCAAGTGGAAAAATCATCACGATTTATTGCACAAACCTATTTAAACGAACAAGATGGAACATTTGGGTGAACGATTGGAACTGAATTTATCATTATATTATCTGCTGAAATTTGATAAACAAAGTCTGCTATCTGAAAAATAATGGGAAGTACAAATAAATTAGGTATACGATATTAAATGACTAGGTTTGCAAAGAATTAATTAATCTGTTAAATTGATCGATAATACATATTTAATCGGAATAACATTTATTTAGCATCACACAAAAATGAATATTCTTTTTGAGAAATTTCCAGTGTTTATTGTTATTCAGCCTGGAATAATTTTATAGTTTTTGTTAATAAAATATGAAAGATTGCGTTAAGTTAAAATCATAGAAAGAGCTTCCAATTCAAAATGAAAAATACTGTTAAATTTTCAAAGAAGAATACCATTAAATAATACAAAAAGAAGAGAAATCTCCAGGAAAGAAAAACAGAATTATAATTTTAGAAAACATAGCATCAAAATTCCAGCGAAATTAAAATTTCAGAGAAAATTACAATTAACATTCCAGAAAAAAACACCAATTAAGTTCTAGAAAAACGTAAGTATTTTCTCTGACTTGAAAATCGCTTCAGCAATAAAATGATCGAATTCTTCATTTCAATTTCTCTCAATAACATTGCATCGAGTCTGCAAAATGGGATTCGAACTCCCGAATGTTGGGCCGATACTGCCGAGTGAGGGCGAAATGTTTCGAATTATTCATACGACATGCACTCTACCCTGAATATTTCATGATAAAAAAACACAAAGTCGCGGGTACAAAGCGATGCAGTGTTGTAAAAAAAGAAAAAATAGACTATAAATATATTAAAATGTTATAGTGCCAAAACATAACTCTATACAAGCATCCTTTGATGTTTTCTATTTTTATTTCAAATTTTTCTCCAAAATGACTAAATTTTTTCATGCCAAATTCCTAGTAAATTCCACCTTCTGGTTTTATGTAATTCTATTCATGAAGTCATTTTTCTTTCTGGCTGCTTCTTCCAGTCCCTTGTATTTAATTTGCTTTTGCTGACAGCGATATGGACTCAGTGGGGTTTAGAGTTAGACGTTAAACCCCCAATCAAATCCATTACAGTTGATCTCTTGTATAATTATTAAATCTTGTATAGTGTATATAGAGTCCTGATGAAGGAAGTAGCTTCTATAGTGAACAAATTTTCTTTAGTCTGCCATAAAATTGCCCTTAGTTTTCTAAAACTGATGACAATTAATTATGTAATATTGTATATCTGATAAAACTCACATACCTAAAATTTATATTAACTGTTCATAAATGCAAACCTCCCGATACATCTAATTCATAAGTTTGATTTATACCTGATACATAGTATTCCGAGACCGAAATTTCCGAAACCGATTTTCCGCTCAAATCTCATGTTTAAAAAATGTCAAAACATGTCAAAATTACTAATGTTACGTATCATCTTTCAACGGTTAATGAAGTTATCCAATTCTAATAAATACACTACACTTATTTTACTACTCATAATTTGAACTTTTTCTCCTATTGTTCTTTAATAACACCATTACAAACTGAGACCGAATTTTCCAAGACCAAAATTTCCCTAGAACTCCCGGAATCTTCCATGGATATCAAGAATAGACCAAGGATACCGAAATTAATATTCCCTAGCAAATACTTAAAATGAATGTATGCGCCTATATGCATAATGATGCATATAGTATATACAAATTGTATGGATATAAATGAAGTGGTGTTTCCCGGACGCGAACTCGCAACTTGTTGTCTCCAGTTGTTATGTGTGTGCGACGCTACCTCTCAGCCATCATGGAAATAGTAGAAGTAGTATTTCGAAAACTTTATGCAATATAGTAACACGCGGGCATTTTAAAAATATTATCGATAGCTATCCCTTAATATTTTATTAATTTGTATATTTTCTTTATAACAGTTTCTTTTTTAATATTCCCTCCATAACGGAAGGATTTCTTGGAATATTCCCTCATAATCGTAAAGGGATCAACTAATTTTTTCTAATTCGTGGAATATTCCCTCAAAATCGTAAAGGGATCAACTAATTTTTTTCTAATTCGTGGAATATTCCCTCAAAATCGTAAAGGGATCAACTAATTTTTACTAATTCCTGGAATATTTCCTCAAAATCGTAAGGGGATCAACTAATTTTACTAATTCCTGGAATATTCCCTCCAATCGTATAAGTTAATCAACTAGTTTTCACTAATTCCCAAAATAATACGGGGATCCACTAAATTTTCTTCAATTCCTGGAATATTCCCTGGATATTGTAAGAGGATTCGATAAATTTGAACTATTCCAGGAATATTCCCTCGATATCATTTTACGATAGCAGATAATGAGGGAATATATAAATATCGAGGAAATATTCCAGGAATATCTCAATGTTACCACGGTGAAGGTTTCATACCTACCCAATTTTTACCTTCGCTGATTGCGGAAGGTCATGTTGTAGGCTCCCTTTATTTATTTGTATTGATTGTTTTGATTTAGTATTACCTAGTATGATTTACCTCTTGAAATCTGAATTATTGTGCATGGCACGCACATTTCAAGGGAATATACTGTTTATAATGCTACAAATAGGATAGAAATGTATTTTTTCTTAGTTATATGTTATGATTTATTTATTCGTTATTCCTCATAGCAAATTTTTTTCTAATCTAAAAGCTTTTCTAGTCAAAGAATATACATAGGGACAGGTATATTAAATTACATATTACTGAATGTTTGAGAAAAAACATATATACAGGGTGATTAAAAAAAAGGCAACCGGGATTTTGGATGATAATATTTTCCAAACTATACGGGCCACTTTTTAATGTTTTATTGCATCTTGAAGATAATCTTTTTCTCAATTAATTGGTTAATTCATTTCAAGTTGTGACTTCGAACAATGGTGTGACTTCGATTACAATAAAGTTGGTCAGAAATCAAATCCCACAGAAAAATAGTTTATGAAATAGAACAAAACTCCTTTCAATATTCCTTTCAAACCACAATAAAATACATGACCATAAAAGTAAAATTTATACCGTTAGCAAGTTTAAAAGAATATCATTCAATTACTAATTTTAATCTCTATGTCCATCCGTGTACCCTCCATTTCTCTCGGTGCAAATTTCTGCTCTTGTTCTCCTTGTCCGTACAGACCTGCTGATAATCTTTAGATTTTTTCTTAGTTCTTCAAAGTCTGTAATTATGTTGCTCTTCAATTCACGAATATTTCATGGAGCTTTGGTAAATAAATTATTCTTTATGTAACCCCAAAATAAACAATTAACATTGGTTTAAATTTGGGGGACACTCAATATCCTGTCCAATTTATTTTTTCAATTGTTGATAGAACATCTCACTGAGCGATCACGAACAATAATGCGGCGATGGATAGGAGCTCCACCTTGGGCCAAAGTAGTCAGTTGAATATTTCACCAAATTTCTCTCTTAGATGTGGAACAATCAAATCATTAAGCATATCTAAATATTTTTATCCGTTCAGATTTCCCTTTTAGAAGGTGGGTCCGATAAAACACAGTTTCCGCACAATGCAACCCACACTGATAACTTCTCTCTTCACATGCTTATTTCATAATTGATTGACGGAAGGAAATGGAGAATAAAATTAATTATTAAATAATATTTTTTTTAAGTTGTTAACGGTATAAATTTTACTTTTATGGTCATGTATTTTATTGTGGTTTGAAAGGAATATTGAAAGGAGTTTTGTTCTATTTTATAAACTTTTTTTCTTCGGGATTTGATTTCTGACCAGCTTTATTGTAATCGAAGTCACACCATTGTTCGAAGTCACAACTTGAAATGAATTAACCAATTAATTGAAAAAAAGATTATCCTCAAGATGTAATAAAACATTAAAAAGTGGCCCGTATAGTTTGGAAAATATTATCATCCAATATCCCGGGTGCCTTTTTTTGAATCACCCTGTATTAAGTAATGACTGTTGTCTCGACTGTGATTTCTTTTGGAGTGGTATATCTGGTTATATGTAATTAATCAATATATAAAAGTTACTCAAACAAATATTACGAGATGTCATAAAGTTGAACATACGTAGTTAAACAACTACATTCACACTCATTTTACGTAACTAAAGCTACAAAAAAATCATTATCGACGTAGAAATTAGTGTAATGTTACGTAGTTGAGCTGTGGAAACTAGCTAACTTGCAAAAAATAGATTATAATACTAATAAGCTAGATATTGTAAAAGGAAAGAATTGTGTGAAATCTTATGTACTATAGTTACATAACCTAAGTTAAAATTACTTGTTACACTTAAGAGCGCTGAATAAAGCTATGTTTCAGATTTAGTAGAATGACAAATCCTAACAGTCGTTTTATTGCCAAGAATTCTCATAAATTAACTTTATGAGAATGTCTTAGACTTAATGTATATAACTATTTGAATAGGTTCTCACTCAATCATGATATATGCATACAGTTATCGGTTCCCGGAAAGAAGCCTACAGGAAAGAAGCCCATAGGAAAAATGCCCACAGAAAATGGCCTACATGGAAAAATGCCCACAGTGAAAAATGCCTATAAGGAAAAAAGTCCACAACTAACTAATGTTTATAATACAGAAAAACATAAATGTGTTTTAAATAATGGCATAAGTCAACGGCAAATATTCTATAATACAGTTGTATTTAATTTATTTTAGTATGGGGTCTTTCAGCCATTTCGACTATATCGCCGACGTCAAAATAAATTTAAAAAAAGAGGACTGGTAGAAGCAGTAAGAAAGGAAAGTAGCTCCATGAACAAAGTCACCTACCACCGTTGCTGATGGATGCAGAAAAGCTACTCCGTAAATGCCTTCATAAAAATCTGAAAATCTAAGACCTCTTAGTTGAAAAGCATAAACATAGCGCTATCCTCTAAAACTGAAAGTAGTGTTAAAAAATTATAAATATGGTAACTATGAAAAAAGATAATACATAATCCAAATTACAACGTTCGGGGTCCAAGGACCGCCACCTCCCTTCTCTTCCATTCACCTCAGACAGCTTCAGGATAGAGCCCCTGATGCAAAATATAATTTAAATGGTAAAATGAAAATCACGGAGGATTTTTAAGTTCATTTACTATAAAATTTAATTTCAACAAGTAGGAATACAATTAATCTTAACGATGAAGACTTTTAAAATGTGACAAAAAGTGCAAGACATAGAAAACTAAATGAATATGCTTGCCTATGTAAACTTATGCCCTTATTTAAAACACCTTCATGTTTTTTCTGTATTTTAAAAATTATGTAGTTGTAGGTTGTTTTTTCCAGTGGGCTTTTATACCTGCGGGCATTTTTCCTGTGGGCATTTTTCCTGTGGGTTTTTTCCTGTGGGCATTTTTCCTGTGAGTTTTTTTCCTGTGGGTATTTTTCCTGTGGGTTTTTTTCCTATGGGTTTTTATTCCGTGGGCAGTTTTCCTGTGGGCTTCTTTCCGGTCATTCATTTATCAAACCTTTTCTTAACCTTCATTCAAAGGAATATCACCATGCGGTGAATTTACCGCGCGGTGAATTGAGGGAGGTGAAGTTATCGCTCTTCTTCATTATCATGGATACCAATTAAAATAAAAGTTTAATAATTATAATATATTTATTCCTATAACATCGGAAATGAACAACCGTACGATAACTCGAAACTAACCCTATTTGACATCGGTTAACAGAAAATATTGAAAAAGCTGGCATCTTAACTATTAATTAATTTAACCCTTCGCTGAGCACTTTTTTTGAAATATGATGATTGTTTTACAAGAAATTTCAAATAAAAATAAAATAAATAATGGTTACTGAAATCTAAGTTTTATATAACATATTTCTTTTCTTTTTAATGCAGAAATGACATAGACATAAAATATGTACGAACGTGCAAGAAAGTTTAACCTCTTTCCAATAGAAAGGTAAAGAGCTACCTGCTCTGTTCCAACTCAAATTATCGAGGAAATTTTCCTATGCTATTCGTACGGGGATAAAAATGAGGCTCGTATATATCCATACAGCTGACTATTTACTTAATCTTTGTATTTATTTATTTAATCTTCGGATAGCTGAAATACAACCATATTTACTGCTGCAAAGTTCATGGAAAAATGTATTCTATTAAAAAAGTTACGAGTTATTCTTTCATGAATTTAATAAATTAAAACAATAATCTCCAAGATTATGAAAATACTTTTCAATCACATCGAATTGGTTTGTCTTCAATAGACTCAATGACTCGGAACTAACTTGCCTGTTGTTTGCAGAAGGTGTTTCAAGATGGAATGTTCAAGACGTTAAGGAGCTTATCCTCCAGTTCCTGTCCATTGTCCCACTGGTCACAGATCACCAGATTGTAATCCAGATCTTCTCCTGGTCACAAGCCACCAGATTGTAATCCAGATCTTCTTCTGGTCACAAGCCACCAGATTGTAATCCAGATCTTCTCCTGGTCATCCAGTATAGAAAGGGAGTGCCGAAGTGTAACTAAAGTCGCATCACACTTAACTCGTCAAACGGAAGGTATTATTAGAACTCTTTCAGAAGATTACCATTAAATTGTTGTATCAAATTTAAACAGAGTTAAGCCATGCTAGAGTTAACTGTTTCCGAATAGATGTGTTATTTTGACACATTTAATGATAATATGAAATAATAATAATACAATACTGTGAAATTTATAATTTATTACATTTGTGAAATCGTTGATTCATATGGTTTAAAATGATGAGAAACAATAGAAACAGTTTGCAAATTTTAGACAATATTGAAAAAAATTTTGATGGGAAGATATTTCTTCCATAAGGTCTTAAACTCCAAATTAATTCGTCTCTGCAAGAAGATACAAATAATATTCCAATAGGGATGAACTCTTATATGGTGAAGAACATCCATACAATATCTATTAACAGTCAATTAATTTATTCATTTACATACTCATACCTCAAAAATGGTGAAAAAGCATTCATTATTCAAGCATTCATTATTCACGCATTCATTATTCACGCATTCATTATTCAAGCATTCATTATTCAAGCATTCATTATTCACGCATTCATTATTCAAGCATTCATTATTCACGCATTCATTATTCACGCATTCATTATTCACGCATTCATTATTCAAGCATTCATTATTCAAGCATTCATTTTTCAAGCATTCATTATTCACGCATTCATTATTCACGCATTCATTATTCACGCATTCATTATTCACGCATTCATTATTCAAGCATTCATTATTCACGCATTCATTATTCAAGCATTCATTAATCAAGCATTCATTTTTCAAGCATTCATTATTCAAGCATTCATTATTCACGCATTCATTATTCACGCATTCATTATTCAAGCATTCATTATTCAAGCATTCATTATTCAAGCATTCATTTTTCAAGCATTCATTATTCAAGCATTCATTATTCAAGCATTCATTATTCACGCATTCATTATTAAAGCATTCATTATTCAAGCATTCATTATTCACGCATTCATTATCCAAGCATTCATTATTCAAGCATTCATTATTCATGCATTCATTATTCAATCATTCATTATTCACGCATTCATTATTCACGCATTCATTATTCACGCATTCATTATTCACGCATTCATTATTCAAGCATTCATTATTCAAGCATTCATTATTCACGCATTCATTATTCAAGCATTCATTATTCAAGCATTCATTATTCACGCATTCATTATTCACGCATTCATTATTCACGCATTCATTATTCAAGCATTCATTATTCAAGCATTCATTTTTCAAGCATTCATTATTCACGCATTCATTATTCACGCATTCATTATTCACGCATTCATTATTCACACATTCATTATTCAAGCATTCATTATTCAAGCATTCATTTTTCAACCATTCATTATTCAAGCATTCATTATTCATTCATTCATTATTCACGCATTCATTATTAAAGCATTCATTATTCAAGCATTCATTATTCAAGCATTCATTTTTCAAGCATTCATTATTCAAGCATTCATTATTCATTCATTCATTATTCACGCATTCCTTATTCAAGCATTCATTATTCATTCATTCATTATTCAAGCATTCATTATTCATTCATTCATTATTCAAGCATTCATTATTCAAGCATTCATTATTCATTCATTCATTATTCAAGCATTCATTATTCATTCATTCATTATTCAAGCATTCATTATTCATTCATTCATTATTCACGCATTCATTATTCACGCATTCTTTATTCAAAAACAAATCCATCCTTCACCATATGAAAAAGGAAGACTATTAATGACCATAAATTGAGTTCTGTTATAATAGAAACGACCACTTTAGGAGCTTGAATTCGGTAAATTGATGATGTTCGGTAATTGGTACTTTATCCCTTCACTGTTACTAGCAGCATTCCCTCCCAATGTACGGTAATTGGTACTTTATCCCATCACTGTTACTAACAGCATTTCCTCCCAATGTACGGTAATTGGTACTTTATCCCTTCACTGTAACTAGCGACATCCCTTCCAATGTACTGTAATTGGTACTTTATCCTATCACTGTTACTAACAGCATTTCCTCCCAATGTACGGTAATTGGTACTTAATCCCTTCACTGTTACTGGCGACATCCCTTCCAATGTACGGTAATTGGTACTTTACCCTATCACTGTTACTAGCGGCATTCCCTTCCTATGTACGGTAATTGGTACTTTATCCCATCACTGTTACTAGCGGCATTTCCTCCCAATGTACGGTGATTGGTACTTTATCCCATCACTGTTACTAGCGGCATTCCCTCCCAATGTACGGTAATTGGTACTTTATCCTATCACTGTTACTAACGGCATTCCCTTCCTATGTACGGTAATTGGTACTTCATCCCATCACTGTTAATAACGGCATTTCCTCCCAATGTACGGTAATTGGTACTTTCTCCCATCACTGTTACTAGCAGCATTCCCTCCCAATGTACGGTAATTGGTACTTTATCCTATCACTGTTACTAACGGCATTCCCTTCCTATGTACGGTAATTGGTACTTTATCCCATCACTGTTACTAGCGGCATTTCCTCCCAATGTACGGTAATTGGTACTTTCTCCCATCACTGTTACTAGCGGCATTCACTCCCATTGTACGGTAATTGGTACTTTATCCTATCACTGTTACTAACGGCATTCCCTTCCTATGTACGGTAATTGGTACTTTATCCCATGACTGTAACTAGCGGCATTTCCTCCCAATGTACGGTAATTGGTACTTTACCCTATCACTGTTACTAGCGGCGTTCCCTTCCTATGTACGGTAATTGGTACTTTATCCCATGACTGTTACTAGCGGCATTTCCTCCCAATGTACGGTAATTGGTACTTTAATCCCATCACTGTTACTAGCGGCATTTCCTCCCAATGTACGGTAATTGGTACTTTTTCCCATGACTGTTACTAGCGGCATTTCCTCCCAATGTACGGTAATTGATACTTTATCCCATCACTGTTACTAGCGGCATTCCCTCCCAATGTACGGTAACTGGTACTTTATCCTATCACTGTTACTAACGGCATTCCCTTCCTATGTACGGTAATTGGTACTTTATCCCATGACTGTTACTAGCGGCATTTCTTCCCAATGTACGGTAATTGGTACTTTATCCCATCACTGTTACTAGCGGCATTCCCTCCCAATGTACGGTAATTGGTACTTTATCCTATCACTGTTACTAACGGCATTCCCTTCCTATGTACGGTAATTGGTACTTTATCCCATCACTGTTACTAGCGGCATTTCCTCCCAATGTACGGTAATTGGTACTTTGTCCCATCACTGTTACTAGCGGCATTCCCTCCCAATGTACGGTAACTGGTACTTTATCCTATCACTGTTACTAACGGCATTCCCTTCCTATGTACGGTAATTGGTACTTTATCCCATGACTGTTACTAGCGGCATTTCTTCCCAATGTACGGTAATTGGTACTTTATCCCATCACTGTTACTAGCGGCATTCCCTCCCAATGTACGGTAATTGGTACTTTATCCTATCACTGTTACTAACGGCATTCCCTTCCTATGTACGGTAATTGGTACTTTATCCCATCACTGTTACTAGCGGCATTTCCTCCCAATGTACGGTAATTGGTACTTTATCCCATCACTGTTACTAGCGGCATTCCCTCCCATTGTACGGTAATTGGTACTTTATCCTATCACTGTTACTAACGGCATTCCCTTCCTATGTACGGTAATTGGTACTTTATCCCATGACTGTAACTAGCGGCATTTCCTCCAAATGTACGGTAATTGGTACTTTACCCTATCACTGTTGCTAGCGGCATTTCCTCCCAATGTACGGTAATTGGTACTTTTTCCCATTACTGTTACTAGCGGTATTTCCTCCCAATGTACGGAAATTGGAACTTTATCCCATCACTGTTACTAGCGGCATTTCCTCTCAATGTACGGTAATTGGTACTTTATCCCATCACTGTTACTAGCGGCATTTCCTCCCAATGTACGGTAATTGGTACTTTATTCCATCACTATTACTAGCGGCATTCCCTCCCAATGTACGGTAATTGGTACTTTATCACATCACTGTTACTAGCGGCATTTTCTCCCAATGTACGGTAATTGGTACTTTTTCCCATGACTGTTACTAGCGGCATTTCCTCCCAATGTACGGTAATTGGTACTTTATCCCATCACTATTACTAGCGGCATTCCCTTCCAATGTACGGTAATTGGTACTTTATCCCATCACTGTTACTAGCGGCATTCCCTCCCAATGTACGGTAATTGGTACTTTATCCCATCACTGTTACTAGCGGCATTTCCTCCCAATGTACGGTAATTGGTACTTTATCCCATTACTGTTACTAGCGGCATTTCCTCCCAATGTACGGTAATTGGTACTTTATCCCATCACTGTTACTAGCGGCATTCCCTCCCATTGTACGGTAATTGGTACTTTATCCTATCACTGTTACTAACGGCATTCCCTTCCTATGTACGGTAATTGGTACTTTATCCCATCACTGTTACTAGCAGGCATTCCCTCCCAATGTACGGTAATTGGTACTTTATCCCATGACTGTTACTAGCGGCATTTCTTCCCAATGTACGGTAATTGGTACTTTATCCCATCACTGTTACTAGCGGCATTCCCTCCCAATGTACGGTAATTGGTACTTTATCCTATCACTGTTACTAACGGCATTCCCTTCCTATGTACGGTAATTGGTACTTTATCCCATCACTGTTACTAGCGGCATTTCCTCCCAATGTACGGTAATTGGTACTTTATCCCATCACTGTTACTAGCGGCATTCCCTCCCATTGTACGGTAATTGGTACTTTATCCTATCACTGTTACTAACGGCATTCCCTTCCTATGTACGGTAATTGGTACTTTATCCCATGACTGTAACTAGCGGCATTTCCTCCCAATGTACGGTAATTGGTACTTTACCCTATCACTGTTGCTAGCGGCATTTCCTCCCAATGTACGGTAATTGGTACTTTATCCCATCACTGTTACTAGCGGCATTTCCTCCCAATGTACGGTAATTGGTACTTTCTCCCATCACTGTTACTAGCGGCATTTCCTCCCAATGTACGGTAATTGGTACTTTATCCCATCACTGTTACTAGCGGCATTTCCTCCCAATAAACGGTAATTGGTACTTTATCCCATCACTGTTACTAGCGGCATTTCCTCCCAATGTACGGTAATTGGTACTTTATCCCATTTACTGTTACTAGCGGCATTTCCTCCCAATGTACGGTAATTGGTACTTTATCCCATCACTGTTACTAACGGCATTTCCTCCCAATGTACGGTAATTGGTACTTTATCCCATTACTGTTACTAGCGGCATTTCCTCCCAATGTACGGTAATTGGTACTTTATCACATTCCCTCCCAATAGACTCTGTCTTTCTTTTCTCAGTAACTCTATCATGTGATCAATCTAAAGAGTGTCCCCACTTTACTCCTCCGGAGAGCAGCTCCTTCCTAATTGATTTGCAGGCTTTGGACATCAGCTGCAATGCATTAGAGTGAGCAGAAGAAAATGAAGGTACGGGATGTAGCTTTGTTGGTAAGCTACTGCTATATAATTGATGCACTTTTGTGTGGACTTTACTGAAGAGAAATATAACCCAATGCGCGATGAAACAAATTGGTCAGAATTTGAACAACTATAGTACTCGAAACGTAGGCGTTATGGTAGATAATGAACAAATTTGACTTCTATGTCAAAAGAAAAAACACCCACTTTCTGACTGAAAAGATTCACCTACAGGAAAAATAAAATTAAAATAAATCTTTAACAATAATAATATATCGATGGTATCATTTAGAAGTAGGTATATTCAAATGAAAGTGGCAACCTATTATAATATTATGTAGCATTGATCGTACGTAATCAATTCAGTTTTACTGGGGGAGAGATTACTAATTACTTTAACGGAAAAACAACATCAAGAATACTTTATGTTTAATTAGAAAGTCTCAGGTTTCTTTAATGATTAACACATTATATAAGCAATTTATGAACTAATTAATAGGACATTGAGGGGATATTTATCTCATAGAGATGCTGGTTACTAATTAACAACAAAATAATATATAGTTAATAGAGTTATACGGATAAGTTATGTTTTTTATTTTCAATAATTATTTTCACTTAATTTGTCTTACTCATTATTGATTCACAATAATTAATTTATTTATTTGAATTTATATATTACCTGCTTAACCTTTTTATATAGGAAGATGTAAGCCCTTATAAAATTATTCTGAGATGGTCAGGTGCTCTATACGATTGATTGAAGGAACGACACACTTAAGTGCATCAACTATAATTTGATGTATTTAAGTGATTCAGTGCGATGCACTTTAGTTTACCTTAATTTCAATCATTCAATTGATTGGATTAATTTAAGTAGACTTTTTATAGTACATCACATCGGGAAACTTTAAAGTTCTTTTAAAAAATACCTGTATCAATTTTACTTCATTAAGCTGAATCGTTTTAGTTATCAACTGTGAACAACCAGATCGTTTTAAATTGAGCGATATTCTTAACATTATTTCTAGTTTTCCGTTATACCTCCAAATTGGTAGATGAAAATTAAGAGCTAGATCTGCATGCTTCTGCTCGAGTGATTTCGGTTGTAAACTAAATAATTTTTTACAAAATTAGCCCTCAAATCGAAAACTTTTCAAATTTTTCTATTTTAGTTATTGATGGGTATTCAAAGAATGAATTGAATTCTGGGAAGGTATCCTTGATACAATAATCAATAGTTGTAAATATAGTGCACAGTGAAAGGTTAAAACAATCACCAATAGTTGTAAATATAGTGCACAGTGAAAGGTTAAAACAACCACCAATAGTTGTAAATAAAGTGCACAGTGAAAAGTTAAAACAACCACCAATAGTTTTAAATAAAGTGCACAGTGAAAGGTTAAAACAACCACCAATAGTTGTAAATAAAGTGCACAGTGAAAGGTTAAAACAACCACCAATAGTTGTAAATAAAGTGCACAGTGAAAGGTTAAAACAACCACCAATAGTTTTAAATAAAGTGCACAGTGAAAGGTTAAAACAACCACCAGTAGTTGTAAATAAAGTGCACAGTGAAAGGTTAAAACAACCACCAATAGTTGTAAATAAAGTGCACAGTGAAAGGTTAAAACAACCACCAATAGTTTAAAATAAAGTGCACAGTGAAAGGTTAAAACAACCACCAATAGTTGTAAATAAAGTGCACAGTGAAAGGTTAAAACAACCACCAATAGTTGTAAATAAAGTGCACAGTGAAAGGTTAAAACAACCACCAATAGTTGTAAATAAAGTGCACAGTGAAAGGTTAAAACAACCACCAATAGTTGTAAATAAAGTGTACAGAGAAGAGTTAAAAC